>CAJNIZ010045639.1:10864-27141 GCA_905231905.1 Symbiodinium pilosum | reverse complement strand
CAATAGGAGAGATCGGATCGGCTCGGTAATAGATCAGAAAGGTTTTAGAAAGCATTTTAGATGGGTTTCCATTGAATTATTCTCAGAATCATTTTTTGGTCGCGCAATTTCGCACAATTAAGGCTATCCAAACGAATCAGGGGGTACGGCGAAACTTCGCACAATTGAGACCCCCACGCTAATAGGGCCATTACATTACTGTGTTCTAGTTTAATCTATTTGGGGTTTAGGAGTTAGGGTGCTTCAAACATTTAGGCAACCTCTTGGCCTACTGGTGTTAGTAGGGAACAAGCGATTCTAAAAACAGTAGGGATTACATCTCCTTATTCCCTACTAACCACCAGTGATTATGTTGCAGGTGACTTCCACAACTACCGCATTCTGCTGAATTTGCAGAGCGTTCATTTCAGAAGGCCCCTTGCCAGGGGAGAGAAGCAGGAACGTGGGCTTAGTGTTTAGGGCTTAGTGTTGAGGGTTTAGGGTGGGGAGGGGCTTGGGTACACGTTCACAAGCACTTAGAGGCCCAAGGTTAGCTGAGTCTGACTGACTACTCTTTGGCAGGTTGTCTGGGTCTTTCTCAAACCGTAGACCCAACATCCTAAACCCTTGACCCAGAACTCTAAGTAAGCCCCTTAAACCCTAAACCTTAAACCCCAGAACCCATCTTGGCCTACAGGCTGCCGATTAAACTGATTGAAGATGTGGTGCCGGATTTCGAGTCCGATCTCAAGGCGCCACAGCCAGAAAAGGGCACAGGGCCTAAGATGAAGCGTATGGGGGACCTCTTCCTAAACCCCAAACCCTATAAACCCTAAACCCTAAATCCTAAATCCTAAACCCTAAACCCTAAATCCTAAACCCTAAACCCCAAGAGATCAGGTGGTGGTTTCTGAAAATTGGGTGCTCGTGGGAACCCTCAGGCTAGAGTCGGGATCATACGGGGGAGTATTCAAGGCCAGGGTTTAGGGTTTAAAGGGTTTAGGGTTTAGGGCTTAAAGGGCTTAGGGCTTACGGTTTAGGGCTTAGGGTTTGTAGGTTATTCAGCGGTTGTGGGCTTGAATTCAGGTTACAGGAGGCCTCCTCAGGGATTCTTGGTTTGGAGGAAGCTTCTCCGAGGAGAGTGCTGTTTCTGTGGTGGAGTAGTATAGGTTGTATTCCAATACAATGACAATCCCTCCTAGTATAACTACTACTTGTAGTCGCCCAGCTTTTCCTGCTCGCTCCTTGATTTATTCAATTCTTGCTTGATGTCATATCCTTCATGTCAACCCCAAAGCGGTGAATGTCTCAAAGCCCTGAACCCTAGGCTAAAGACTCTAGACTGCTCCACCTAGACCCTGCAGAAGAAAACCCTAAACCCCTAAATGGGTAGTTGTCAAAATTATGATCCCTTTTTGGGTCCCCAAATAGTACGGCACCTAATATTTAGGGTACCCAAAAAGGACCATAATTTTGACAACCACCTAAATCCTAAACCCTAATGGCTCAACCTTGATCACTAGCATCCAAAAGCTGAAACCCTTCAACCCCTCAGCCCCCAAGCCTCAAACCCCAAGCACCCAAAAGCTAGATATGCAACAACCTAGGCTCCCTAAACCCTAAACCCATAAAACACATATTATAGTCCCCTTAAGTAGATAGAATATAGGGTATATGGGGAGCTGTTTTTAAAAGAACAGACCCATATTCTATCTACTTCTGGGGGATTATATACCTACCCTCAACCCTAAACCTCGTACTTGCCCAGTCCCTAAGCCCCAAAAGCCTTTGAAGGATCCAGCCGCTTTTGGACTCCAGCGCCCGGGCTCCACCTGAGCAGTGCTTGATTCAGGGGCCCGATCATAATCCCCGATACAGAGTAAGACTACATTCGCATTGTGGGTGACGCATTTTACAAAGAGGAAAGATAGTACTAGGTTCAACCACCAAGAAACAACATTCAGTTAAAGAAGCAGATTGGGTTATTGCCACTTCATACTAATCCACGCTTGATTAATACAACCCCCCCAGATTTAAGGCAGACTTTGTGAGAATTTTTCGGAGTCAAAGATAGGTTTACAGGGGGCACTCTTGGGCCCCCCAAAAATTGTGATTTACAGCAAAGTATTCCCAGACAATAATAAAAGCAAGGTTCAGGTTTCTTTTGCTTCGGGTTTCAGGTTTAGTTTCAAATTCCAAGGCTCTATAGAAGCTGAAGCCTGAATTTGGAAACCTCAATCTCCCAATAAGAGAGCTGATTCTGAGACCTGAATTGCTGATTAAAAAAGCATTCGGGCTCAAACGTTGCTTCCTGAGCTACCCCTTACGGACCTTGCGTGGGAGGCGTTTTCTTTGGATTAATGGAAAACTTTTTGGAATAATATCAAGTATTTTCAGGGTCATTAGTTTCGCATAACTTGTTAAAACAGCTTATCACTTGGCTGCATGAAAGTCAGAAAAGGAAAGCTGATTACCTAGACTTCAAAGAGATTTTGGTTGATTTGAATTGGGTCTCAATTAGAGTTTAAATAGGCCTGAATGGATTTTCGATCAGATTTGAACTAGATTGCAATTGTTTTGTGTCATTACATTTCCTGTCGGAGTCTCGGGCCCCCAGACTAGTGGGATGAGGTTGAGGTTACTGTTCTAGGGGGGCCCTAAATCCAAAACCCCCAAAACCCTAGTGCCTTACTGGTGGATTAATTATTATTGAACCCGCTCACCTCGTGCCTTAAATCTGCTCCAAACATATGATTTAGGGTTTAGGGGTTTAGGGTTTATGGTTCGTGTATGGCGAAAAGCTCAATGATTATGAGGGAGAGGCGACTACAGGAGTTACTCAGGGGCTACATGGGGCAAGGTTAACTTACCCGAACGGAGAATCAAATGAAAAGAACATGGATATGAGATCGAAACTCGGTCTGCAAAGGGGTTCAAGGAACGCGAATGTGATTACCATCGTAAGGAGCGCATAACCTTCAGCTGTGTATCCACATTTTGGTAACTTCGTTTAAGTTCCTAAGCAGCAACCCGGTCCAGTATTTGCTCGATGCGTTTCATGATGCTTTAGATTAGTTAGGGTTGAAGACTTTATTGCTTTAAGGTTTAGAGCTCAGGCTTGTCGCAATTTTAAGGTAATACTCCCCTACATAATCCCCTGCGTAACCCCCCTTTAAGGTACCCTAAACCGCAGGTTGGGGTTTAGAGTTGAGGCTTGTGGGTTTAGGGTTCAAGGTTTTGGTGTTGGTTTTGGTGAGTGTGGTTGCGCTCCCTGGAGACGTTGATTGGTATGCATGTTGGTTTAGGGTTTAGGGAGAGGCCCAGAATCTGAATCCTGTTAGGGCGAGGGCTTGGGGTTTCACAGAGCAGTTGAATCCGGGGATTGAGGAACCCTAAACCCTAAACCCCTAAACCCCTAAACTCCTAAACTCCTAAACCCTAAACCCCTAAACCCTAAACCATTGAGGTTCCGCAGATATTTTGAGGTGGCTTCTGTTGTCCGTGAGGGCTAGGGACCCTTCAGCCGGTCCTGTTCCGCGAATCCAGGTGTTTAGGGTTTAGGGGTTAGGGGTTTAGGGGTTTAGGGTTTAGGGTTTAGGGGTTTAGGGTTTAGGGTTTAGGGTTTAGGGGTTAGGGGTTTAGGGGTTATTTTGGGCTCCAGAATCATGCTTCCTGAGTCTTAGGGCCTGGCCTTTTGAAGAGCAAGCAAAGCCTCCCGAAAAACATGGAGCTGTTCCCAAGATATAGCCGGGCAGGCCACAACTTTCGGAAATCCCTGTATAGGGGCCAACTGAAGCCGGCGCCATTCTCCTTGGTGAATATAGCAGGGGAACCTGTGACTGCATGATTCCTTGGCAAATTACAATCATGCCGTCCACACCTCACCACATAGGATGGCCAATTCAGGTAGACCCTGAACTTTGTAATGCCTTAAACCCTAAACACCAAAGCGCAAAACGCTACTACCCCCAAAGCCCCAAAGCCCAGTTCCCAAATTCAGGAAGTTCATGCACCAGAACGGCTTCAAATCAGTTCTAGAAAGAGGCCGTGGAGAATTTCTGTACAGGTCCAAATGCTTGAGAAATAGGGGCTTTAGGGCGAAGTGTGAGCACTCTAAACGTATATAGTATTTCATGGTAACCAAAACTCAATGGTTGTGTAAGAGCTGGCTTACTACGTGAGAATAGCGGTTTTGCGGCACAAGTTATGCCGTATACTCCTGTAAGAATTACCGAGATCGGAGAACTGAATAAAGTAGAAAGGAAGCTGTGCTTGCGCAGCGCTGAAGAATTACCAATACCGTCTCCTTCTACTCATACTTCTTATATCATTACAGCAGAATATACCCCACAAACCCAATCAATACAGAATTGTTCTCATGCACTGGATCCTCGCGATGTCATATGCCATCCTTTGTACTTTGAAGGGCATAGGTTCCTTGTATGAATACAACAAGGTAACCGAAAACGGTCCCGCCTTGCGTGGTTTTTCTAAGTGCGTTGTCAAGTGTCAAGTACCCTAGGGCAAAACGGGTACTATTTATGGACTTTGGGTCCCAAACTAAGTATAGATTCTAGAATGTCATGCCCAGGGTTACAGTCAAAGAAAGAACTCTAGGGTATTGTCCAGGGCGCCATGCGGATTACTAAAAGGCGATGTAGGGATTCTGGCAGGTAACACTTCTCCACGGTAAGGTGCGTAACTTAGCCAGAAAAACCAGCATGAGAGTATTCAGCCGCACATGGCAGTGCTTAGCCCGAACCACCTGTGAGGCAGGAGGGTTCACGATTGTTGTTTAGAATGTTGAGTTTCGTGCTTGGGGTGCAGGGAGAATTGGACAATTGCGTGTTCTATCATCGTGCTGTGCCGTTTTCTGGACTTCCAGTTGCTCCAGGACGTCTGCCCCGCTGAGAGCCAGGTTATTGTTGGACATGTTTTGCCTTGACACAGCTTGGGGTTTAGGGCGGGTTTAGGGGAGGGCTACGGACAATGACGGATGATTAGTACGCTACCGCTTTCCGAAAAAGTCAGCAGGCATTCGGATTTGCGGTTCTCTGGTTTCGAATGTTTGCCCCCTGAACTCCAAAACCTAAACCCCTAAACTCTAAACCCTAAACTCTAATCAGCTGTAATCATACGCCTTTCATCTTGGCCTGCTCCAAGGGGCCTTATCGTTCTTGTGTTGTCCTTTCCCTCTTTTAGCGTTTAGGGTTTGGGGTTTAGAGTTTAGGGTTCATTATTTTCTTTGCTGTAGTTAGCTCTTTCTAACAAGCTCACCCAGAAATCGATTTATCTTGCTCTTACTCTTGCTGTTGTCATTTCATATCGTTACTTTGATGGTCATGAATGTGATTATTACAACTATTGCTCTTGCTGTTGTTATCATCATGATCTTATATTATTTGCCTTGCGAATAACTACACAATTAGACCCTGCCCTGTACCGTCATTATGAAGCCCAGCTCACCCTAAACCCTAAACCGTGTGCCTGCAGGCGTGGAGGGTTGGTCGACCTGCTGCTATGCAGCCCTCAATGGCAACCCGATGCTGCTTGCCAGTCTTCTTGAGAAGCCCGGCTGTCTCTTTTGACCCTAAACCCTGAACCTTAATGAACCCCTACATCCCCTAAACCCGTAAACCCTAAACCCGGCTTCTTTTAACAGCATCCCTACCGAGTAGACATCAGACCCCCAACCCTCAACGAATGTGGTGGTCTGACCGAAGTTCTGAGTTCCTGGCTCACTAAGCCGTTGTTTTACTTGTGAACATGAGTACACAAATGGAGGTTTCCAAAAATTAGGGATACCTATTCGGGGGTCCCAATAATGAGGACTATATCCGGGTCTATATTGAGGTTCCACCTATTTTGGGAAACTACCAAATATACCGAAGATGAGGGTTTCGTCTGTCTTGTTGGCTGTTAGTGGCGAATGGAGCAATGTATCCCTCTTTCAGCCCCAATAGAACAAGTATCCTTTTCCATGTCCTTATCCGTCCTTGACTCTGAATCCGAAACCCTATCAAACCAGCAAGGATGTCGCATCATCACGAATCATTCATCGCAATCCCATCCACCCAATATGAAAACGCACGCACATTTCTGGATATGTCCCCAATTGTATCAGGGCCTCCTACAAGGCAAGAGTTCATGCATGGTAGCGAGCACTTCCTAGTCCAAAACCCCAGAGCCAAAACCCGAAGCCCTAAACCCTGAGCTCCAAACCCAAAACCCTAAGCCCTAACCCCTAAATACCAAACCCAAAAACCCTCAGCCCTAAACCAAAAGCCCTAAGCCCTAAACTCCAAACCAGAAACCCAAAGCCCTAACACTAAATCCATAACCATAAGCCCTAGACCCTAAACCTTGACCGTGTGGCTCTAAAGCGTCACGAAGCTTTCAGCCTCATTCTCAAACCTTGAACACTACCCTAGAGCTCCAATGTACTTCCTTTTGATGTTTGTTACGTTTTTTGGGTAACGGATTATAGTATAATACCCAGGAGGGAACTACATAGGGGGTCTGGACAGACTATGAACCCAGGTTTTTTTTTTGGCCCAGGATTTACATAGTTCAGGGATTAGAGTTTAGGGTTCAGGGTTCAGAGGGTTGAGGGTGGTCCACCTACCAAAATCCACTTATTGTTTTTTTTTGCATTTTCCTTGAATTCCACTTTATCCTCAATGATTGGGGAATGCGTTAACAAACTTCTTCAATCTGTGAAACCGAAATCCACTGCCTTAAATCCTAAACCCTAAACCCTAAACCCTAAACCAAGCCCCAAGTCGTAAACCACAAATCCTGACCCCTAAATCCTAAACCCTAAGCCCTAATCAACTGAGATCCAGATCCCCCTACTACTGGGTTGCTGTTAAGGGACTTAAATGAAGTTGCTATATTGGGGAAACCCTATTACTTACTATATATACCCATTATGGTAATTTAATCTAAGTTCCTTAACAGCAACCCAGACTACCATGGGATATGGGGAGCCCGAGGAAGCGAGCTGACGTCAACGATGGCCTCCTGAAGGCTTCTTGCAGAATCGGTGTAGAGTTGAGGGTTTAGGCCTTAGGTTGTAGGCGTTTTAAGGTTTAGGGTGTGCCGTCGGTGCAGTGTGGGTTGTTAACCCCTGCAATTCTCTGTTGGGACCTTAATGAGGGCAGAGTAAGAGGCTTTTTTAGTGCGGTTTACCTGCCCATCCTGGTAAACAGTGTCATGTAAGCCTGAAGAATTTTCAGAAATCCTCTTATGCTTATACCGTCTATATGAGCTAACAAAATATTCCAAATTATGTGTGACTTCCCTTGAAACCTTAGGCCTGAACCCTGACTGTACCACACAATCTTCTGGGTTGCTGCTAGGGAGCTTAACATTAAGTGACCATATTCTGTGTATATAGTAAATAATCGGGTTTCCTTATACCCTACGCTTCCGAAGTGGTGGTTGAACGGAGTCGTTTCGGATAATCAGGCGTTTAATTGGAAGCATGTGCTTAAATGGGAGAATTTGTGGGAAACTAGCAGTAATGAAAAGAGCGCATTGATGCTTTCTTCGACAAAAGTTTCACAGTTGTCCACGTCCTTTTCACAGTTTTTAGTGTTCTTCTCACACTTTTATCGCGTTGTTGTTCACGCCTTTCAGCTTACCGGTCTCGCGCCCGTCTGATTGGACTAGTTTTGCTAAAGCTGCTCCTAGTATAAAGTGCCCGTTAGAAGGTGGTTTTGCACCAGTTAAACAGCCACTTCATTTTTTAAAGGTATAACATAACTTCATTTAAGTTCCTTAACAGCAACCCAGTTAAAGCACAATCTTGCAAATAAAAACGGAGCCCTAAACCCTGAACCCTAACCCCTAACCCCCGATCTTGCAAAGAATCAGGCCGACCCCATCTTTCAGTTCGCGCCCGGCACCAGCATGATCCACATCTGTGCTTTCTTGAAGCACAACGATGCCCGGCTTGGGGTTTAGGGTTTATAGGGTTTATGAACAAACTGAAGCCCAGAACCTCCCCCGGAGGTGCCTCTTTTACATTAGTGAACCCGAATCCCGAAGCCCTGAACTCTAATCCCGTTAGGAGGTAGAGCGGGCATGGAAAAGCTGCTAAAGGCTGCCTTAACCAAATGGCTCCAAGTAGGTACCTCTTTTAAGATTCAGGGGCGGCTGTATATAGGTCCTACGTATACGGCTTAAGGTTTGGGGTTAGACTTGGAGGTTCAGGGTACCTTAAATCCTACACCAAAACCCTAAGCCCAAAACCCTAAGCCCTAAATTGTGTATACCGTATACCATGTACCTGCTTTTGTTTCACTACTTCCATCACCGTGGTTCTCCGGTAGGCTTGTTTGGGGCCCAGGGCTCTTCAGTCAGATGACTGCTTCAAAGATGCCTCACCCCTAAACCCCAAACCTACTTCACAGCTGAAAGAGCACGTCGACATGGGAGTTTTTAGAGGGCCTCAAAACAATGCTCGTAGAAAGCCATGGTCAATGGGTTAAATCTTGCAAGGCCCGGGCAAGTATGGTCCTAAAGCAACTGCTGTTGTCACCGAGATGTCAAGGGCCTTGTGAAAGCTGATGTACAGGCTAGACTAAGCCTCCATGATACTTGTCTTTAAGGCAAAAATCGGCCCAATACACAGCGACTTCTCGTTTCAGCTACAAAAAGTCAACATTATGCAAGCAGAATCTTCAGCTCAATGGCACTTACTTGGTTGGTGGGGCGCCTCGGATGTTCCGCCGAGCTCCAGTGTGCAAAACCGTTTTCCAACATGATCCTTTGCTGTGCGTATGGGAATCTGGAATTCAAGCGCTTAGGGTTTACCTCATGCTTTGCACATCTTCCTTGTGCTCGGACAAGCTAAATAGGTAGGCTGGGGGATGCTGGGGGATTGCAAGGTTTATATCATAAATGGGAGCACTCTAGTCTGGAATCCAAAATACTTTAACTATATAGTCCTTACATAGCGACCCCGGAAAGGCACCCTGGCAATTTATACACACTCCCCCATCTGATTCTCAAGTAGTTTTAGAATGGGCTGATTCTCCCTACAGGTCCGGTTAACCAATTACTTGCAGATGCTTGTCTCACTGCTGCCTAAGGAAAGGGGGTGAAGAAGCTAGGCATTATTACAACCGATTCTATAAAAGGATTACTACTTTGATACATTCTTCCACTTCGCCTTGGCAACAGCAAGTTGTAAGGAAGCTGTCCGTCTGCTTTTGGGCGCAAGAGCAAATGCCAACTTGAAAGACGGCCGCATTTCTGAAGACGTTGGAAGTTTCGGGGGGCGCGGGGTAAGAGTGTAGGGTTAAGGGCTGAGAAGAGTTTAGGGTCGAGGGCTTGGGAGGGGGTTTAGGAATTAGGGCTTGGGGTGGGATTAGGGGGTACGGTTTGGGGCTTAAGGGGGGTTTGGGGTTTACGGTATTTGAAACTTAGCCAGTGCAAGCTCACGGGGGCTTCAAGTTTCAGGATCCAGACTGCGTGGAGGAAATCACCACTTAGGATCCGTCCTGTCCAGTACTTCCTAAGGCATAGGGCAGACTTATCAAAAACCCCTCCATCCACATTCGGGACTAGAGTTCAGGCTTAGATAATGTGGTTTCAGGTTTCACGGGTGAGAGATGCGCATGTTGGGTTCGGGGAAGCTGGTGGCAGGTTGGGTTCCTAGCGGTTAGGATGTTGAGTGCGAAGCCTTTTTGTTTTGGGCTTGAGTGACCACAATCATAAAAGTCTGTGAGAAGCGGCTAAACAGATAACTTAGGAGGACCCCTCACCCTGTAATAGTGGTATAATGGGAATGTAAGAGGACCCTAATATGATCACTGTTATCCCTTATAGTCACCATTACAGGGTGGGGGGTCCACCTAACAAACAATCTATACGTCTCTAATCGCAGAGCAGACCAACCTTCTTTTGGGGAATACGGGCCAATGGCGAAGCTCGTGACAGGACGCGGTCCTCCACTGCGGGTCATGTTGCGACATGTTTTCTGCAGGTACGGTGGACAATCCTCATCGTCCCGATTTTATGTTGGGGTCCCCCTAAACCCTATAAGCCCTAATCCTGTCCACAATCCTAGTCCTCAGGTGTACCCCTACCCACTAACAGCAGTACATTCTAAACAAAATACATGGATCCGAATACATTAATAACTAGTCGTCCTGATTGGGGATGCTTCTTGCCTAGCCCCAACCCCTGAATCCTCAACCTTGAAAATGACACTAGCCTCTTCCGTAACTGCTCAATTAGGGTTTGGGGTTTAGGGTTTAGAGGTTTAGGGGTTTAGGATTTAGGGTTCGGGAGGTTTAGGGTTGAGGGTTTGGGGGGCTTAGTTATGATACCCCTAAATACCCACAGTTTGCTTGTCCCGCTGATTCTTAGTTTCATTATCCAGTCTCTTTTACATGACCTAAACCCCAAACCCTGAACCCTAACTAAATTCCCGATTATTTTACACCCGCAAACCAGGAAATTAGTCGCTAAAAGGTTGGCACGCTGCATCAATACACTGGGCCGCCCTAGCAGGTCCGCCTAATGGGTGTCTGATTTTGTGGGCTCAAGGTAGATCTTTTTTCCTGTTTCGTGGGGTATGTGGGTTCACAGTTGAGGTTGGTTCAAAAATGCCATGCGTCCATAGCCTTCGATGGAAGCATTATGTGAGAGTTTGTCGGAAAGGAAGTCCCGCAGCTAGCCTATGTTTCAATCATACATGCATGCATTCATTAAGCCCATTCATGGCACACTCACAGACACGCATGCTGACAGATGTCCTTTCATTGTTTTGCTGACGGACCTACTTACTCGCCCAGTTGCTCGCTCACTCATTCACTCACTCACTCACTCACTCACTCAAGCACTCAAGCACTTATTCTTCCAGTTTTCATGCCTTCATTCGTCACTTCTTCATTTGTTTGTTCATTCTTTTATTTTGTCAGCCAGTTGGTCAGTCATGCATTCGCCCATCCATTCTTTCCATGTCTCGCTGATTCGCTCATCGCATAGCCCACATACCTGCCTCGCATTCCGCAGTCCATACCTTCCTACATGCACACACTACTGCATTCATGCCTCACACATCTGCATAGTCGCACCCCAACTCGCCTCAACTCAAACTGTCCATGTGAGCCCTGGACTAAACTTTTAGCATATCCCGTCATGGGTCCCCCCAAAACCCAATATAGTCCCCCATAGGTCCCCCTCAACCTAAATTCGGTCCGTAGCTCATGTAGCAATAAAGTGTATATACCTGGGCCCCAACGTAAGTCTGTGGGAAGCCCTGTGGGACTTAAGTGGCCCGAGGTATGTACCATATACCTGCGGGGATTTTGTCACGGAAGGCAATGCTGAGGGTGTTCAACTGCTGCGCGCAGCTGGCTGCGGCGTCACGGATGCCGCAGGGACTTGTTTAGGGTTTAGGGTAGGAACAGAAATAATTGAAGAGCTTCGAGGCACGTGAGACTGCAACTGTTTAATGTGGAGGAGAACAACATACATGGTGCTAATTCTGCATACTTCGACAGTACGCTTGCTTTAGCATTTATTTCTTTCTACACCGAATGTGGGTCATGTCTCGCTTTCAGTTTATCGTTGTGGGAGTTATTTGTTTTACAGACGTGCAGCTTCAGCTTAGGTATTCTGAACTTTCAAAAGCCACACCTCAAGGGCTTCAGGTTGTACCCCTACTTCTCCTTCTTCCTTATAATGTATTCGTTCATCTATGGGTTGATGAGACTTGGGCCATACTCGGGGAGCCTTTTAGAGGTACGACCTTACGGGTACGGCATTCAGGGTACAACCCTGCAATTCCTTGAAACCCTAGACACTAAACCTTGAAATCCCCGCTAGAAGGATGCAGAAAAGTGGAGCGCAAAACTTAAATCCCCGCAGTCAAAGGCCGCAAACCAATATCGTTCAGGATATAGGGTTTAGGGTCTAGGGTTTAGGGCTCATTATTCACAATGTAGTCACGTCACCTTTCTTGGACGCAACAGTATGTAGAACACTGACCTGTTCGAATTTTTAATGGCTGTGGACAATTATTACGCGTGCTTTTTGAATCCCCGTAATTAGTACGTTACTTAACCAAAAACAACCCAGACCCAAACCCCTAAGCCTTAGCCTATTCTGATACGAAAAGCTCTAGGGAGAAAAGTGTGTTCATCATTCTGAGCTGGTGTTAAGGTTCTTGAATTAAAGTCCGTAAAAAGGGGTTGTAGGACGTATATGAGTTGTTCTCAAAATTATGGACTTCTGTTGTCTATGGGTCATATTACGGCACCTAATATTCAAGGGCACCAATATGGGACCATAACTTTGGGAACTACCCATACAGGGAGATATGGGGTCGAGGTTATAGGGCTTGTGTAGGGTGTGCAGGATCCTAAACCCTAAACCCTAAATCCTAAACCCTAAACCCTAAATGATGTTGGATTCCCCGCAGCTCACGCTTTGCAAAAGCATCTTCATCGGTGTAGAGGCAGAAGTAGGGAGAAGTGAATAATGTCAAAGGGTTTAGGGTTTAGGGTTTAGGGCCAAGTTCCAAGGCCCGGAGAGCCTAGAACCCTAAACCCTGCATCTCAAAATGATGTCCCCCTGCTCATAAACATGCTACTCGTCATTTGTGCTACTCTCCAATAAACAAGCACACCGTAGTATTGGAAATACCCATCGTGATGCGGGGTTCGGTTGTTTCATTCTGATCGGTAGTGTTAAAGTTTTTGTTGTTTTAACAGATGTGCATGTTACTTACAGGCAATCAACCGCCTATAAAGAGCCCAAACACATACCGCTTCATAGTATACGTTTCAGGGATACGGTTATGGTTAACAAACCTTACTTGTAGTTTCAGGATATTAGAAAGATGTAAGGCCCTGAACCCTAAACCCTAAGCTCTAAAAGGACCTCACTTTAATTGCCAATCTCTCTTGCGGTCACTACTAGTGAGTGGGGGCCCAACCCAACCTCAAAACCCCAAACCCAAGACCCAAAACCAAAATCCCTCTAAACCCTAACCCCTAAACGCTACACCCCAAGGCTTAAACCCTACTTGGAGGGTCAGGGGGACTTAGTAACTGGGTTAATAATGGGGATAATTGGGGTTACCATGTGGGGTATAAGGGTTATTAACCTACTTACTAAGTCCCCCTGACCCTAAACCCTTAAACCCTTAAACCCTAAACCCCAAACCCTAGGCCAACCTCCTGGGCTACCTGCCATTTTCACTGGCCAGCATGGCGGTGTCAAGCGCCGTACCGGCCATGCAAGAGCTGCTGCCAGGCTGCGGGATCTCAAAAAACCGGGGGTTAAGGGTTTAAGGTCTAGGGTTTAGGATTTAGGGTCTAGGGTTCAGGGTTTAGGGTTTAGGGTTCAGGGTTTAGGATTTATGGTTTCAGGTTTGAGTTGAGGTTTAGGGGTGCGGGATATATGGTACTTTCCTCCATACGGTGACACCAAGATAGACAGGCAAATAAAATAGTCCTTTGTATGGGGACCCGCCAAAAGGTTACCCCTTAATTGTGGGAAACCCCATACATGATTTTCAGAGGTTGTTGAAGTTATGGTTTGCGTGTCCTCTGTTACTGCAGATTTGGCCACTCTGAAGGTGTAGGGGAACCTTCTGCTTCCTACTTCATGATTTTTGAGGTGCTGGCTTGTGGAAGTTCATGCCGAGACTTAAGGTTCTGGTCGGGAATGAACTCCCTTCCCTTATAATACCCCCCCAGCTCCCTGTTGTTACGTAGATACCCTGACCCCAATATTGGTAGCACTGTATCTTAAGGAGAATTTGTTGTTACTAGCTTTGTGGTGGGAACGCTATGGTGAGGGGGAGGGGATTTGGGATTCCTTTCAAGAATGCACCTACACTGAATATTGGAGTAGTTGTCTTGTGTTGTCTTTTTTGGGAGAGGGTGGGGGTAGGGGGTGGGGGCATACATAGACTTCACGATTCAGGAAAGCAAGTAGGGGAATATGTGTTGTTTGGGGGGGATGCTGTTAGGGGAGAGGATGAATGTTAAGGGCTAATCAACGCCATTTACCTGCATTGATGGAATCCCCGATAACTCAGGTCCATGTATGCGGACATTCATGACCAAGCTCTACAATCCTAAGCCCAGGTAATTAGCTAGAGTTGCCCCGTCACAGTGCGCAGAGCCCCCATGCGGGCTTCAAATCCCCCAAGCTATCCCTTGCGGACTGCTCAGAAATCCGGGGACCCTTTCAAGGTTGAACACGAAGACAAGAAGCCTAGGAGAAGCTACGCAGAAGGAGATGGCGCCCTAAACCGTTAAACCCCGCAATCCCTTGCAAACGAAGCACAATGCCGGTTGCTAGGGGGAATGGAGGGATGGGTCCCTATTGTAGCCACTATAAAACCCCCTGTATCTAGCTGTATCTAGTAGTTCCATGTTCCTTCCAGTGTTCCTTTCCTTCATTGCCTACGAATAACCAGCATGTAAGTTAGGTACTGCCCCAACTAAGCCTGGATAAAACGTATAGTATAAATATACAGAGCCCTTGATATGACCCCTAATATCATTAGTCTGTTAATGGGTGGGGCAGGACCCAATACACAGTATATGTTCCCTTTCTAACCCCTATAATATAGTAGGTTCTATTTTCTTTTTCATTATCCCTATATAACCCCTATAATATACGATTCAATTTTGAGAGGCACTCCTGGCGTCGAGATAGACAGAGCCATGTATGGAGCCATGCTCCACGGAGGAGCGTCGGCTGATATTGTCACAGCTCTGCCGCTGGATTTCACCAAAGGATCAAAGGGTTTAGGGTTTAGGGTCAAACTTCAGGAGTTAGAGGGTCGGTTTGGGGGATGCAGAAGGTTCTGTGGCCTGGGCTTAATTTTAGAGCATGCGTGGGGTTTACGGTAGTATTTCCCCAGAGGAACCAGACGCCCTTGATTGATGAGCGTTCTGAAAGTGGCATTGGGTCTCTGAATTTGATCATGGTCGGGTTAAGGGCTTATAGTCTTCCTTAAGTAAATAGAATATGGGATATATGGGGATCTTATTATATTGTAATATACCCAAAGCCACATTCTATCTACTTAAGGGGGACTATGGGGTTTCTTGTTTGGGGTTTCGGGTTAAAAGTCTAGGGATCCCCCAAAGGTAGCCTTATTTTATTTGTTCCTTTCGTTCCCTGTTGCAGGGTTCAAGGGCTGTGCCATTGTTGATCGTTCAACATGTTGCCACAGGGTGGGGCCCCCAAGTTAGCCCATGACTGCAATTTATGAAGCTTATAGCCCTGCTTTGCTTCCTTATAAGCAATGCAGTTTTCCATTTTGTGATGCACCATACAGGATACTCCACAGACTTGTTTCTTTGTAGCAGCCCTAATGCGAGTAGCTTCTTGCCAACATCTGGGATGCTTGTTGAATTACACTGTAAAGTGGTTGTATGTCTGCCTGAAGCCAAAAGAGTTCAATGGCGACCGTTTGAGATCGTATCTCAACAATGCTCATGACATAGACATGTACATAGCAGAAATAGAGAGAGAGAGAGAGAGAGGCCCCAACATATCTTGCTGTGGAATAGTGGAATAGATATGTTTTGGCTCGTCTCGTCGTGTCACAACCAGGTTTCATCCTCTGTGGTCTCTGATACTTGTCATTATCTTAATCCGTACTTGGGTAACCAACCACTAGACCCTAGGACCCTAAACCCTAAACCCTGTTCCTACCTAGAACTGATCCCAGTTCCTCAATAACCAAACCCTGACGTCTCGACTTGAAACTACCTCCCACAAGGTTACCCTAAGCCCTAAACCCTATCCCTTAGTTCGTTGGGAGCTGGGTCAAATCTGTCCCTAATAAAGGGTTTCCCAAAACACCATTTTGGGGATCTCCAAGATAAGGATCATAGTATTTGGTGTCTTTACTAAGGTCCCCTAAATAGGGAAATTACCATCTAATCCCTTACAAGGGGGCTTCGGCGATTGGATTATAATCCAATTCCATCCCTAAGGTCCCGGAGGGTGCCCTCTTTGGAGAAACTAGGGTTTAGAGTTTAGGGTTTAGGGTTGGAGAAACTCCCTTCAGCGACTTCCTTACCAGGCTCATGCTAAGTGTCAGTAAGTTATAGATTAAGAGGAACCCTCCCCCCACCCTGTAGTAGTGGTATAGTAGAAANNATATACCAGGACCCTCATATAATCCATTACTATCCCTTCTAGTCACTTTTACGGGGTGGGGGGGAGGGTCCACCTAGATTATAGATATCAATGTGGAACTCCAACAAGATGAACCTTTAAGCCGGAGCTCGGTTAAGGTTTAGGGTTTA
>CAJNIZ010045638.1:140782-154511 GCA_905231905.1 Symbiodinium pilosum | reverse complement strand
AACATAGTTGGTAGGGGGGGCTACTAGTAGTGGTAGTGGTAGTGGTAGTAGTAGTAGTAGTAGTAGTAGTAGCAGTAGCAGTAGCAGTAGCAGCAGCAGTAGTAGTAGTACGGGGAAAAGGGGAGGTTTGCCCGGAGAAATCCCGATATACTGGCAGGGCCAGTGATTTTGCTTTTGAGCCGGGCTTCAAATTTCGGAATTTCTGTTCCGTCTTGGAAGCTCGAAAACACTGGCAGGGCCAGTGGATGACGGAAAGCGCCCGTGTGGCGTCTTGGAGTTGCAGGGCGAAGCCAAAAACGAGGGGGGGGAAGGGGGGGTTGGGAGATTACGATATCGGATTTGCAGAAACTCGGGCCCCCATTTCAGCATCATCGGGAGTGTCCTGCGTTTTTGGGACAGCTGTCGGCCCCAAACATAGCTTGCATCGTTCAAAGCGCGTTTTTAGCGGTATTTACAACGTTTTCCTGTGTTTTTCTAACGCTCCGGGGCCAGCATCATGAGCATCAGCTGCTCCCCTTGGGCGTCTTGTCGCAGTCGTTTCGCGCGTCGTTTCGGCCGGGGGACCAGCATCATGAGCATCAGCTGCCCCCCTTGGGTCCCCATGGGCGTCCCGGCTGGGCCACCAGATGTTCATGCTGCATTCATTGCCTACTGGAGCAGTATATATGTAGTCCAGTAGTCTCATGTCTGTGGTTTTTTGGTGTGTTGGACACACGTTTGACACAAATTCGTGGAGGTCAGTGGCTACCCCCCTTCACAGTACCTCAGGGCGCTCCGCCCTCGCGCAGCCTCACAGCCCGTCCAGCTGATGCTCATGATGCGCGCCCCCTGCGCCAGCATCATTAGCATCAGCTGGCTTCATTTGGGCATCTGTCGCAGTCGTTTCGCGCATTGTTTCGGCGGGGGACCAGCATCACGAGCATCAGCTGCTCCCCTGGGTTCCCCATGGGCGTTCCGGCTAGGCCACCCATGCCGCCCCATGCCATGTGCTGCATGCCTGGCCCGCGCTTTCCGTTGTATCCAGCTGGTTTGCAATTCTTGGACGAAATCAGATTTTTACGCTTTTTGAGCCTTGGGGGCCTGCTAACTTACCGCGAAGACCCTAAACCCTACGAGGCCCTACAAAGGCCTACCTACAAAGCCCTCAGGTCCCAAATGGAAGGCCGAAGATGCACTGTTTTCAGCCTCGGGGCCAGGCACACGTGTCTATAACCCTAAAACCCTAAACCCTAAAAACACTAAAACCACTAAAACCCTAAACCCTAAAAACACTAAACCAAAAAACAGCAAAAACCTTTAAAACACTAAAACCCTAAAGCCTAAAAACAACCTAAACCCTCAAACCCTAAACCCTAAAAACAGCCAAAACCCTTTAAACACTAAACCCTCAAACCCTAAACCCTAAAAACCACCTAAACCCTAAAACCTGAAAACACGAAACCGTAAAAAACAGCAAAAGCCCTTTAAACACTAAACCCCAAACCCTAGAAGCCCTAAACCCTCAAAACCACCTAATACCTAAAACCTTAAACCCTAAAAACCCTTTACCCTAAAACACAAAACCCTGAAAACCCTAAACCCTAAAAACGCTAAAAACGCTAAAAACCCTAAACCCTAAAAACCCTAAACACCATAAACCCTAAAAGCCATAAACCCTAACAACAGCAAAAACCCTAAAACCAGCAAAAACCCCTAAAAACACTAAAACAGCAAAACCCTAAAAACCCTAAAGCCTGAAACCACCTACACCCTAAAAACCCCTAAACCCAACCTCATGTCTAAAATTCACATGAAGCACAGCTCAAGTCTGGGCGAACCTACCCGTTCGCGTAGCAGTAGTAGTAGTAGTAGTAGTAGTAGTGCTAGTGCTGCTGCTACTGCTACTGCTACTGCTACTGGTACTGTTACTGCTGCTGCTGTTGTTGCTGTATGTTGCTACTACGACTGCTACAACTACCACTACTACGACTGGGACGACGACAACGAACTCCTGTCGAAACCTACCGTTCCGACTTCCGACGCTACTTACACTATTCCCCATCCGCAGTCTTTGGGCTGAATGCTGCCGTCGTTGGCGGATGCAGCGTGCACTGACATGCAGCTGGACTGCTCCGGAACTGCCGGTGCCCGAAGGACCGCCGCGGCAGATGCTGTCTGTTCCGGGCCGGTTTGGACGGCACAGAGAGCATCGCTGGAGCGACGTGATCGCGCAGTAGAAGCTCTGTCGTGTCGCGGATGGATGGGGCAACATCTGACCAACTCGCACTTTGGTTTGACTGATAGAGTATGTGCTGCTCTACATTCGATTCGAGATTCACAGGCACGAATGCTGTGCTGCCACCTTGCTGCAGTATGACTCCGACGACGAGCAACACATGCCGCTCCCATTGTTGTGGCAGGCCGTGCACACACACGCACAAAGCCATGTTCCATTCAACTTGCGAGCAAGCACAGCCTCCTAATTTCTTGCAGCTGGGACCTGAGACATCAAGATTCTTCCAACCCCATCAACCTCGAACTTCCTGGAACCTCTGAATCGCGTTGCCAAGGCCAAACTGTCAGCACGTCAACCGAAGCCAGCCCTGAACTCAGAATCAAGCAGGACTGCCCGATTGAAGGCCCGACATGGCTTCGGGCGCGGTTGCTTGTGTGCAAGGCGCTCCGGAGCTTTTTAAGTCTGCCGCTTTGCCTGCTCACTGGTACTACGGGCCTATGGACAGTCTAAGCTCACATTTCGGAAGTGCGATCCGACCTGCTGTTCACAAGGTCTCAGCCAGGCACTGCCAGGGTACAGTCTTCTGGAATGTGAGGTGGTACGAGACGCTTTGCGAGCCTTCGTCTGCAAAGCTGGAAAATCAGTGACGCATGCATCTCGAAACAACAAATGGAAGGACAACACCTGGGAGTACATTTCAGGAAAGCAAGCAATCCCATGCCAAGCACGCATATTTCAGGAAATCAATGATCAGCATCGTGATGGCCCTCACAAGCAAGCAAGGCTTCAGTCAGCTTCTCATGGAGCTCCTGCGCACAAGATCGTACAAACAGCAGCAGCTTGAATAGCTCCCACTGCCAGGGCTGTCCTGTCGGCTCTCGTATTTTGGCAGGTAGAGCTGATTCGCGCAGGCGCGACTTCGAGGGAACCGGCCTGCCGTTGGCCATTGGTTTTGTGGCACCCAATTGAATGCCTTGCACTGCGCTGCCTGCCCCTGGAGAAGCAGTCAATTTCAGACTCGCGAGACCTGGCAGGACACGGGTCATGAGCGTGAAGAGACAGTATCATGTGAGGCACATGAAGCCTCCTGGGGGCAAACGTGGACACGAAGTCGCAAAATCGAGGAACCGTGCCCGCAGCGCCTTCCAAGGAAGTTGTTCTGCTGTCCACAGGTCTGAGCTAGTCCCGATCCATCCCTAAACCCTGATAGTGTCCCTGTGCTCCTTTTTGAACCCTGCCACAGCCGACGAAGGCCAGCAGCTAGTGCAACTGCCGAAGAATTGCAGTTCCATGTGCAAATTGCAGCTCATCATCGAAGAAGGAATCGTCTAAGCTCTCGCTGCCATGGTAAACCACCAACACTACAGAATATCTGCAGAAAGCCTTCAACCTTACTTTGAGATAGTGACTCGATGCAGGATCCAGCGGCGCGAAGGCTTCATCTATCAACAGCACAGGTGGGCACTCTTGTCGAAGAAACACTTTCTGTATGAATTCCACCTTGCAACGCTCTCCTCCGGAAAGCTCGCTATACCAATCCTCTTTCACCTGATCCAGAGCATCCATTGAATCCAGTGATCCAGGAAGTATCATTCCTTGCAGGTCAGAAGCCCTGATCAAGCCAAACTCCTTCAGCAAACGTTGCGCAAGACCCCGCAATTCCTGGATGTTTCTGCCCTCTAGTCTCCCGAACAAAAGCCAGGACATTGGGGAAGTGAACATTGGCCTGTAGAATTGCTGCCCAATCTCGACAACATCACCAGAAGGCAGGTCCAAAACAGCGTCACCCAGCAGCTCAGCTCCTGTTGGGGTCCAGGAGCCCCTGCACGAAGCCACGAATGCTAATGCAGTGCTCTTACCACAGCCATTTGGCCCTGTCACTGCAACAACGCGGCCAGCAGGCAGAATCAAGCTAGGTATTTGGACATGGGCCTGCCCACGTACGTACTCTAGCGATTTTATAGACAAGGCCTGGCTAGACTCTGTCGTGGTACACCGCGGACGCTTTTGTGAACGGAGCTCCAACAGTTGATAAGTCAAGTGGCGCACAAGCGACACTTTGGTTTGCATGCTTGCTAGCGTAGCCTGCTCACGCTGCCGCGTCAGTACAGTGTCTATCGCGTGCTCAAGCACTGTCGTGTAAAGGTAGATGTCGCTGCGGCTAATGTAGTTCGTCTCCATGAGAAAAGCCAGGGTGCATTCAATTCCAGGCCCGAGGACCTGCTGACGATACAGCTGGTCTGCGATGCTGTGCAACAGTTGAACGGCTTTCAATCTCATGCCACGATCCTCTATTTGATCACCAACCTGCCGCCACTGTCTCTGAACAAAAGAAGATGCGTGCGCTCGCTGAAGAAGCTCTTCGTTCTTCATGTCATGCAGCTCTATTCGGCGCCTCTTGTTGGCAAGCTCGAGCAGCTGGCGATGGAGAAGTTCTACTTCTGCTGTGAGATGCGCCGTGATCCAAGCTTTGCTGGTGTCCAGTAGGACGCTCGCAGGAACAACAGCAACCATCAGCCAGGGCTTGGCTACAACAACGCCTGGTACCAGCAGGACCTTGGGCAGGGAGAATAGCTTTGCCGAAATGATCGCGAAAGCGTTCTCGACCGCCCCGTTGATAGCATCTGCATATTGCTCCACAGTGTAGTTGGAATTGGCAGCTGCTTTGAGCGTGGTCCCCGAATGGCCTTCTTGTGGGAAGAAACTGTGAAGGCGAAGAGAACGCTCTGTCCAATGCCGGAAGCGTGCGAAGGTATGTGACTGGATGCTTGTCATAATGGTCTTCTGAAGAAGATATGGGAAACAAACGAGAAGCACCCAGCGCCTCGCCCTTAACACGTACTCATTAGCCGAAAGCGATGCTCCTTTTCCAACTGTGAGGAGTGCGTTCTGCCGATCCTGCACAGATCTTAAGAACTCAATGCTTTGATATCCCAGGGGAATCTGAACACTCGCCATGACGATGAGCATTTCCGTGGCAGAGTTGTAGAAAGTATCGTGTCCAGCGACCGAGGACACTACAGTGGACACTGCTGCATACGCAGTTGCAATCTCTTCAGTGGGCAAGCACTGGTTAAGGACAGGCACGAGCATTGGGGCAAGGGCAAACCCCACTATTGCCAAGGCAACCTGCAAAGTCAAAGAAAATCTACTGGGGGGGCCTGCAAGTTGACTTGCGCAATGTGCAAATAGCAATGTACTTGAGATGCGCATGGCCAATATTCCTCGTCTAGCCTGCACGACCCAGTATGTCAATCCCAAGCTGAAGCATGTGACTAGGACGGTTCGCGTTGCTGAACCCCACCTCGCAGCTACGATGTATGAAGCCACTTGGCTAGCAAGCAGCATACCGTAGCTTGAGGCTCTTCCGTCCAGGAGCAAGTGCTTGTTTATAAGAGCAACTGTGGCAAGTAGCAAGCCGACTGCAATGCGCCACTGGAGGCTCTCTGCTGGGCTAGCTGGCATGGCAACCCTTGAAAATGCCACAGGCAACGCAAGGCTGATAATGCTCATATCATGCAGGGCAAAAAGAGCATCACCAAGGCTGTAAAGATTTGTAACATCCGCTTGCGCAAGCAGCCAGGCCAACACCAAAGCCAGCCAGGCGCTGGCCAGTATGGCTACTCTACCGGTATCCATAAGCTTCAACTCTACTGTACCCTGTACTCGAGAAGCATCTGCGGCAAATAGATTGTCAGCTAAAGGCACGCGACAAATGGGCATGAATCGTGGCAATAGCTCATAATCATGGGGGGACTGGAACCAAAAACTCGTTGGGAAGCTATGGGTCAGGGCGGGTCAGCAAGATATATACATACAGGCGACAGAACGATGCCGTGGATAGAGTATGCTTTTGTGTGCTTTTAGAGGTCTAGGAGTTGCTGGGCCAGGCCTGCGACATTTCGAGAAGCTCATCACGGAGCCAGGCCATGACGTCATCGTCGCGTGACAGGCCACCGGCTGCATGCAGGTGGTCGAAGAGCTCCTTGTTCAAAAGCCCCGTAGACCAACAAGCCCGCTCTCGAATAAAGTTTGCACTGTCCTGACTTGTCCATGATATGGACTCTACGCCACAGAAAAGTTCCCTCAGCCTCAGAATGCTGAGTCCCCACTGTCTTGAGGCCGCCAAGCAATGGGCAGCAAGCAACATAGCACGCCATAGCTCGGGCTCGCACTCTAGAGGTGAGAAGAGCCATAGTGCGCCAGTTCTCGGGCCAAGAACGTCATGAAGGCCGCGGCGCAGTGAGCGCACCTCAGTAAATCAGAGCTTCTGGAGGCAAACCGCAACTTGTGACTGAGTCATGCGAAAGTGCAGACTGTAATTCTGGCGACTCCTAAGTGACCCCCTCCGCACCTGCTCCCGCACCCCTGCATCTAACCAGAAGGAACTCGCCGCGTCCACAAACTCATCCAAGCCTGAGCGTCTTTCTAGTGATGAAAACGTCAGGTTCTTTCAACCTACCAGAATATGCACTGCTAATTGGGAGTGACGCTGTCCAGGCTGACATGTCTCGCCCGGTCGCAGCCCGAGGTGGACCTGTCGAGTGGCATCAGCCCTGCGAGTTTGAGCCTGCAAGCGATGTTTACGCTATGTTGGGGTCATGACGAGCTGGACGAAGGCAGCGAGGGACCGCTGAAGCCCGTGGCTACAAACTCCGCGTTGCTGGCCCACTCCTAAAAGCACTGGACTCCAAAGTTCAGTTCATTCAAAGGGTCAGCTGAGATTCAGGCTGTGAAAGAGCCCGATGCATCAGACGCTTCCAGGTATTGGGCAGCCCATCCAGGGTCGTTCGCCAAGTCGTGCCTACGCAGCGAGAACGGTCAGTCCCTTCTTCACAACCAAAACGCTGGGCTTTCTGGTTGCTCCATTTTCACGGCTGCAGAGCCGGTCTGAAGCTCTCGAGCATTGGCACAGATCGGACAATCCGGATGGTTCGGATCTGTCAGCTGGACTACCGCATTCCAGACTTGTCGCGACGGCTGGGTGACTTGTTGACTGGGTGGATGATGGCCATCGCATGGCTCAAGCAAGTAGGCTTCATGAAGTGGCAGTTAGCTCTTCTTGGAGCCAAGGTTGTGCACCAAGAAATCCAGCCTCAGTGCAGAGCTCAAGAAGAACTTTGAAGGTGCACTTTGCAGGGGCATGCCGCTTGATCGCACTTTGACTTAGGATCGAGCAATGTCCAAAAGTGCGCCTCAGGGCAAGCGAAATTGGAGAAGGACAAGCGCAAGCTTGAGCTTGTTGACTAAACTAAACTGCCCTGCTTGGTGCCACGTGCGCACATGTGTACATGACTTGTACATGTGTGCACGAGCTCCTCTTTGTGGCAGTGGGACCGGGAAAAAGACACGGTGTGATCCGAGGTTGCAGCTGAGACGCTTCATGGGAGACATCCAGCAAAGGAGTGATCGCTACGTATCGCTTATGCAAATGAATGCATAGCCAGTACCGGCCATCCGTGACAATACCCAGAAGAGGAATAGCGGTCCTTGTTTCTTTCTGCGCTGCATAACTTGCGTGGGCCTAAACAACCTCAACCTCAGACGTCTGAGCTGGGCACCTGCTCCTGTCCGCCCACAGAGCAAACAGCTGCAAGATGCATTGCGCAGCGCCTTGACCCAGCAGTTGTCCGCCCTCAGAGCAACGCTTTGCTTCCAAAGCTCCCAGCACCTGGCCAGCCTGTCCTCCTCCCTTTCTTCGCAAGACATAGTCACAAATACTGATGGGTACTGGGGAGTTGCGCAGGTACTCCTCCAAGGAAACTTCCACATCCAATTCGGCGCACAAAGGGAAAAACAGTTTGTCTATCACACTGCGAGATGCAGCTTCTTTGGCATTGAGTTTGGCAAGACCTCCGAGCCGCCTGAAGGGTGCTGGCGAGCTGCGAGCCGCTTCGGGGCAGCCCAGGACACGGAGAACTTCCTCCAGATCTTGCAGGAGACGCTTTCGCCACTCTGGGTCTTGGCATGCTTTTCCCGAGCAACCGATTGATTGCCCATGAATTTGGCTGGATTCCTTCAGAAATGCTTCCAAGCAGTCCAGTCTCCGCCTTTGGGTGCTGGTCTTTGAGCACCAGGAAAGAACCCAGAATTCTGGAAGATATTGCGACAGCTGCGTCAAAGACCACGTACTGCTGCTGCGTGCAGAGTGTGCCAACAGTTCAGAGCTGGCCATACTTGTTTTCAGCTTAGCATAGTCCGCCCAAAGTTGTTCAAGTTTTTCGAAATCCTCACCGGCCACGAACAAGACTGCATAGTTCTACATGATAGCAATACGGATATCAGCGGTCATCAGCGCGTGCGGCCCGAGTGTCAGCCAAGGCGCTTCCTTGCCAATCGCCCAACCCTTGCCGTGATGCCAGTCAAGTAGGCGAAGCCTCGCTGAAGCCAGTTTCTGCTGAATCTCCGTTTCAGCGCGGTACACCTGGCTCCGCACCTTTCAAGCATTTAGCCGTTAGCACGTTCTTTCACTTTAATCCCCCTTGCAAGTCCTACCTCCTGCTCGTTCTTGCCCAGCATTTGCGTGATTTTCAAGGGCAGATCCTGAGGCTTCCCACATGCTTTCTTTGAACAGCCCGATAGCTGGGGAAAAGGCAGCAACTGTCCTTGGAACGCGTCGCTTCAGCAAGCGACGCAGCATCACTTCTCACGCGCTTGATGTCCGCAGTCAGCACTGTCACCTGATCCTGTTTGAGATGGCAATCACAGGCAGGCCACGCATTGATCTTCATGGAACCTTCACAGCCCCGTTTTGAGTTCATTCTTGCCTTCGCGCCGGCCAGCTGCTGCTCAAGAGATGGCACATCCTGCCCAGACTCCTGTTCGAGAATCGGGGTTGTTGACGCAGTGGTCTGGCCCTAGCTGAGCTCCAAAGGGTTCAAGAGATTCCAGAGCTAACAATCACCTCTTGAAGTTGGTTTGGCTTTTGCTCGGCTTGGTTTGGTTGGTGAAGGTGTGCTCATCCAGCTCCCATTGGCAGAATGTGTTCCGTGTGACTTTGCCCACCTAGTCTGCTAGGTCGGGGGTTGGCTTTTCAAGCATTGCAAAGACTGTACGGGCAAATCCTTTTCTAGCGAGCTTTGCCGTGTCCCATGTTAAGGCGTGAAGCTCCACCTCCTCTCCGGCATCGGAACTATACCCGTATCTATATCGTTGCATTCTAATTATTTGCATTGCGAGGATCTTTGGTTGGCGGAGTCTGCATCGCCAGGACGAACTTGAGCGCTGCAGAAGTTCTTTCCGAAACATGACGGCAAAGCCGTAAACAACCAGGCGCGAGCTTCGACAGCATGGGTCCGAAGCTACACAAAAATGTAATTTGAGCCAAACACAGCGACATAACTGCTTGACAATTCAACTAGCTGCATGGCGAAATCTCGCAAGGCGTAAATGCCTCCTGTCGTTGCTGAGCCCATCCAGGTCTGCCCGGAAGCGAGCACCTTTTGATTGCCAATGCAATGCTTGGGGCTTCGGGTCATAAGAGCTTCAAGTTCAAGAGGCGGGGGCAAGTTTGTATGAGTACAGTAACTGGCTGTTAGCCTTCCTTGGGCCATGGCAGGCACCCACAAACTCTCCTGCAAGTCCATCTCCCGGTTGAGGCAGGTGCTCACTGCCAACCTGAGGTTCTCTGTCATGCTTTCTTGTAATCTTTCTCCACACCAAAAGCACGATCGCTGCAGCTTGGACCGTGTGCACTTAAGCAGGCCTTCTCTCCCCGCAGCTGGCGTAGCACAGTCGCCTTAGCTCTGCAACTTTATGGGCGCACTAGCAGCAGAAACGGACTCAACAGCAAGTTAGCCGCGGACCGCTAGAGGGAGCGGCACGACGAAGGATTCTCGCAGCGCCAAAGCCAGCAAACGACCTCCAGGCCACGGCGTTGTTCCGTTTTGGCGTGGTTCGTCTCGGAGGTCAAAGTGACCCGCGTGAATTTTGGGCCTAGAGAGCGGAAGCGGGCTAAGACTGCAGGAAGGCGAGGGTCATCTGCAGCTAGAGGATGCACCTGGTCACACCAGATTCCAGATCCACTTGCACGTCAATCAGCCAAATCACTGAACATCGTTGAGCACTTGATGTATCTTGATGTGATTTTCCTGGGGTGAGCGCCATCAATCCGCGCCGACTTCGCAAGAACTCACCCTCTGACTCCAAACACTGGGCCTAGCTGGAATTTTGCTGTCTGATTATGATTCTCGCAAAATTCAGCGGACCTCAGGCGCAACAGCTGAGACGCCCACCCACATTGGAACGTCACTGTTGTGTGAAGATCTTTGCAGCTCTTTGGCGACGTCACTGAAGAAGCCTGCAAACAGTTAACTTTGCTGTGGAGCTTGGTGCAGTTCTCGTGAAACAGCAACATCCATGCGTGCGCCTTGAGTGACGCCACGCCCGAAGCCTGTTTCATCCTGGCGCTGGACATGCTCGCTCCATCTTCGTTGGGCAGGCTAATCAGGGTCCTTGAATTGGACTTCAACCACTCCGGTGGAGGACTCGGAAGTTGCAGCATGCATCAACGACGTCGTCACCGTACGGCACGCCAAAAGGCTAACGTACCAAGAGCTGCGGCTAGAATGGCTAGACTAAAACCTTATTCCAAATTCGCAGCGCGGTGCTTGGACCTGGAAGCAAAGGCTCTCGCCAAACAGCACTCTGCCAGAGCTGTGGCTTGATCCCAAATCTTCTCCCTGGCAGCGATAATGCCACTGCTTGACGCAAGTGATTTGCATTCCTTTGCAGATTTACAACTGGCGGAACAGGCCTGTCCACCTTGGCAAGCTCGGACGTCAAAGATCCTATCCACACCTTGCCATCTTCATGAAGATTTTGAGAGAGGCAACCTCAACCTGAAGTCCTGGCAAATCCTGGTAGTGTGCCTCGGGGTCCTGGGATATCTGCTTCGTCAGCTCGAAAAGATGCTCGTAAGCTTGCGACCTTAATCCAACATAATCTAAAAAAGGGGCGGGTGCTGTGCAAACAGCTCATACAGTGCCACATAGTGCCACTGTTTCGCTGGCAGGGAAACCCGGGAACATCTGGGAACCAAGCAGCGCTCTCTGATCTCCGAGGTTCTTGGCTTGTGCTACTCGTCCCTCCGCTGCTTTCATGACCTCCAGTCAACGCAATAGGCAGGCAACGGCAAGTAAGGCCGCTGCATGGAAGGAAGCACACGTTGCTAGATTGATTGATTAGACCCATGGAACATTCTTCGCCAAGACGCGTCCACTCACAACGAGAACCCTTTTACAATATTGCTATGCAGTACGCTGATGTAAGCTCTCATTCAAAGAGGACGGACAGTGGAACACTCGGCAAGGGGAGAAACGAAATGATTTGCCCATATACCTTCTTCATCCTTCTTCAGTTACCAGTTTTGCGCTTTGGACTGTGCCTGCTCGTCGGAGGCCAGTACGGCCAGTCAGGGAGGATGTTGGTTAGACGAATCATGCCATCCACGAAGGCAAGATAGAGAGAGGCAAGAAGTTCATCTGGCTTTCTCTTTCCGGTGCGTCCTACTAGTCTTGCAGTGTCATCACCCCAGAAGGCAGGCAAAGGAGATCAGGCGGGTCGCAGCTCCAGTCCAGCATGGGCAGCATGGGTCAGGCGAAGCTTGAAGCCGCAAGCGGTATTCTCAACAGGGACATGGAAGCAGCTCAGCCAGCCTCGCTGTATCTGCGGTCCACCTCGTGAAAGGCTCACAAATGTCAGGGGCTCAGTGTGACATGCTTTAGTTCCTGCACGGACATATTAACTTGCCGTGCCTCACGCGTTTGGCGATCGTGAACTGCAAATGGTAAGCCGAACGCTGATGACCTGTGTAGGTCTGCCCCGAACCCAGCACTGGCCACGGAGGGGCTGTGATTATGCTAGCTGCTAGCTGCAAGTGCGGTGGGTCTTGATTGTGGTTTTAGGTGCTACAGCTACAGAGGGTGAGATCTGGCCAGGCCTGGCAGCGGAGGGATTTGTGAGTCCCTAGTCTTGCGTGCATGCGCAAAGCTTTCTGGCCTAAGGAGAACTTCCCGGCAATGCCGATCAAAAAGCTGAGGCCTTAGAAAGACTTAGGCTACGTCTCGAGTTTGGCAGAGCTTGAAAGAAAAAGAGAGTTGTTGTCAAGGCACATGAGGGTGCCCAGTCGAAGTACCCAGGAAGGCATGCTGTCGCTAACCAAGGTCACCTGCCAGGCAGGCAGATTCAAACTGCTCCGTTCAGTAATGCAACTTTGCAAAGAGCCTGGTGGGAGCAAAGATCTTGCAGCTTTGCAGAAAGTCGGGTTGACTGAACTTCTGCATCCGCTTGCCAAAGCCTGTCATGGATCAAAGGTTTGTTTCCATGTTCGACATCTGCCTGCATTTGCCCGATAAAGGCCAGATATGAGAGGTGCTCTAAGTTCTTGAAACCTTCGAGGACCTTTCGCTGCCCACGTTTCTGACAACTGGCCCTTCAATGTTGACTTCACATTAGTGACTGCACACACACGGGGCGAGCGCAAAGTGAAGCAACTCTCGAACATACTGCCTTCCCGCATACCCCATTCTGCAAGTCTCTCCAGACGTTCTATCATCTTGTAACTTTTAACCCTTCCCTCCCACCCTGCCCAGCCCCACTTATCATCTTGAATCAAAAGATGTCCACCCTCCACAAAGGGATTTGAGCACCGGAACAATACCCCAGGATTGCCACACTGCCCCGTCGGATTCGAGCACCGACGATTCGCGCACTGGCCCGGGAAAAAAAAGCCGATTCGTGCACCAAGCCCTGAACCAACCCCCTGAACCCTAACACCCACTGAACCCCAGCAATCCCAAACCCCAAGCCTCAAACCCTGAACACCCTGAAACCTAAACCCTGAACCTCCCTAAGCCCTAACCAATCCCCAAAAAAAGGCTGACCCCCTAACCCTAACAATCCCAAACCCTAAGCCCTAAGCAACCCTGTTGAACCTAAATCCTAAACCCTAAACTTGCCTAAGCCCTGAACCAATCCCCTAATCCCTGAATCATAAACCCTATAGGCACTAAACCCTGAGCACCCTTAAACCTAAACTTCCAAAAGCCCTGGACCAACCCCATTAACCCTAACCCCCCACCTGAAACCTAATAATCCCAAACCTTAAGCCTCAACTCTGAAACCTACACTTTCCTGCGCCCTGAGCACCCCCAAACCTAAACCCGAAACTTCCCTGAGCCCTGAACCAGCCCCCTAAACCCTAAACTTCCACCTAAACCCTAACACCCCCCCTAAACCCAAACGATCCCAAACCCTAAGCCCCAAGCCCTGAACACCCTTAAATCTAAACCCTGAACCTCCCAAAACCTTGAACCAACTCACAAAACCTAACACCCCCAAATCCCTAAACCGCGAACACCCTGCCCTCAACCAACCCCCTTGACCCTTACACCCCCTAAACCACAACAATCCCAAACCCTAAGCCCTAAACCCTGAACACCCTTAAACCTAAACCCTAAACTTCCATCTAAACCCTAACACCCCCCTAAACCCCAACGATCCCAAACCCTAAGC
>CAJNIZ010045638.1:55790-140682 GCA_905231905.1 Symbiodinium pilosum | reverse complement strand
CCCTGAACCTCCCAAAACCGTGAACCAACTCACAAAACCTAACACCCCCAAATCCCTAAATCGCGAACACCCTGCCCTCAACCAACCCCCTTAACCCTAACACCCCCTAAACCACAACAATCCCAAACCCTAAGCCCTAAACCCTGAACACCCTCAAACCTAAACCCTAAACTTCCACCTAAACCCTAACACCCCCCTAAACCCTAACAATCCCAAACCCTACGCCCTAAACCCTGAACACCCTTAAACCTAAACCCTAAACTTCCTTAAGCCTTGCACCAACCCCTTAAAACCTACAACTCCCAATTCTGAACACCCGGAAACCCAAACCCTAAACGGCAAACCTCCCTGAGCCCTCAACCAACCCTCTTAAACCTAACACCCCCTAAACCACAACAATCCCAAACCCTAAGCCCTAAACCCTGAACACCCTTAAACCTAAACCCTAAACTTCCCTAAGCCCTAAACCAACCACCTAAACCCTAACAATCCCGAACCCTAAGCCCTAAACTCTGAATACCCTCAAACCTAAACCCTAAACTTCCCCTAGCCCTGAACCAACCCCGTAAAACCTAACACCAAACAAACCCTAACACCTCCTGAACCCTAACAATCCCAAACACTAAGCGCCCCGTGATCCCTAATTGGTGAACACTCTGAACCCAAACTCTATCCCCCCCGCCTCGTTTTGCCTGCGGTCGCGAAGTCTCCCGAGTATGTACACTGGCAAGCCGTTTGCCTGCCGGCACAAGGAAAGAGCTGCTGGGTGCACACGGGTTGCACGGGTTAAGGACTAGGGCGAACCAGGCAGGATTGAGAACCCCTAGGGTGACAGGACTACCTAGAACCGCCTAATCTTATTAAACCTTACCGCTTCTATAATGCTTGGCGAAGCCACACAAAATAGGGCATTTATGGGGGAAAAGGAGAGGCAGCATGCAGAGCCACCAAACGGGAGGTGTAGGAACGCAGGATGGCGATCTTGGCCCGCGAAGAGGGGGTAAGCTGCTGGAGCAGCAGCTGTGCCGCCACTTCCTGGAGATAGAACTACACTGTTTTAAGTTTGCTCCAGCGCCCTCTCCAGGCAACAAGTTGGACGTTTTCAGTTTCAAGATACAGAAAAGTGGCGCCAGAACCTTTAAGAACACCAGGCGTGGCCCCTCTTGCTTGCTGCGTGTGAGGCACGCCCAGGTGGGCCATGATCGAGTTCCACTGCCTACGGTACGTGTGCAAGGAACCACGAAAAAGTTTGTCTTGCAGAGGTAACTGTCCATATCTGGATTCAAGAAACTTAAGAGCCAACTCATCGTCGAGTCGGGCGTGCTGGCGACGAGCAAACCTCGCTGTCTTAGGGTTACGAACGTGAACGTAGGCTATGCGATCGACAGTCATCGCATCAGCTGGAAGAATCAAATCACAACGATGCAAGGCAATGAACTCGGCGGGGTGCAGCATGCATATAAACCCTATCAGGGTCACGGCGACCCAATCCCCCCAACCCCAAAGCAAACCTAAACTCACTGCCGCTTGGAGGATGGGTTGGGAGATGACAGGACGGCATTCCCCGGGTTCAGCGTGCTGCCACTTCTTGTCGATCTGCCAGGCAGGTGTGAGGTGATTACGGTATTCCGGGCATGCATCCTGAACAGCAGTGATAGCATAGACCAGCAAGTAACGAGGCAACCCTGCAGCGTACAGGTGAAGACCAAAAGCTCGCAGAGCCATGGCGGCAGCAGAAATGGAGGACAGAGCCTGGCTCAGAGAGAGTCCAAGCTCCTCACGGAGCCAATGAGCGAAGGCATCAAGACTTTTGCGCATCTTATGCTTAGTGGTCGCTACAAAGCCGGACGAAAGGTCGAGAGGACCACGAGGCACAGGAGCAGGTCCAGGGTTGCGTTCTATGTCGCCTCCCAACAGCAACAGGAGACGCAACCATCTGGCGGCTTGCTTGGGCACAGTGGAAGAAGCAATGCAAACGTCAAAGCGATGGTAGTCGCCAGCGCACAACTCTTCGAACCACAGCGGCGTTGGCTTAGACGGGGGGTCGACGGGACGACCCCGAGACGGACCGTCGCTGCGGTTCGCCCCGGAGTACACGTGCAACCCGCCAGGGTACAGGCCACCGCCGAGAACGTAAGGCAAAGCAGTGCGTAAAACATGTGCCAAGGCTGGGCTGCTGGAGCGGCCCTTTGCCGCGGCGCCTAACAGCACGCGACTGTCGATCAAACCCACAGGCCGTGAACGACGGTGGTGCTTGCACAAAAACTTGAGCCACGTTTTGTACGTGCGCGTCTCCTGCACATTTATGTGATTCTGACGGGCAAACTTATACCTGAGAACCTCCCGGAAAGGCAAAGACTCAGCAAGGTCGTTGATCCACTCTGGGTCGTCGTGGAACGGGCGTGAGTCAACGGGGACTTCGCTGAGGTCAGGCAGCTCACACGCGGGCACCGAAGACAAAGCGGACACAGCTGAAGCCCGCAAAGACAGTGGCAGAACAGGAGACTGGCCGTCTTTTGCCTGGCGGCTGCCAGCCGCCATTCGGCGGCACAGTGGAAGCGGGTACGAAGCCGAAAATGCAGCGACAGCTTCGCCCAAACAAGGTGCACGGCCGAACACGGCCTCCGCGGAAGGTTGGCAGCGAGCATTGAACTCGGCGAGGTACGCAGGAGTGAAGGTGCCTTGAATCACAAGATGCTTGCCACGGTGAGCACAAGAACAACCTCCGGCCAGAGGTATGAGCCAAGGCTTGTTGTGGAGCCATTGCATCGGCTTGTTAAAAGGCGACCCAAAGGAGCAGCAACAGAACCGCGTCAAGACGGCACCAAGAGATGCAAGCACGACAAATATGTGCAGTCGGAACATGACAGATGACCCCGGCTGTTCCACACAAAGAAACCCCCTAACCTAGCAACCACGCAAAACAAGAACCCCGTGCGTTGGGCCATGCGATTGTGTTTACGGGTAAGGGGGTCATTAGGGTTAAACCCGTGAGGTCTAAGCTTAGATCTAAGGCGTGGTCGCCTAAGGGTACCGAAGGTGAGGCAGGGCGGTGCGCCGTGCCATTCCCGGACGACACGGCGAAGGGCCAAGCTCAAAACCTCATGGAACACCGTATCATCAAGTATGTCCATCACACGTAGGCTGCGGCCAGCCAGGTCGATGCCGGGGTGAGTTTCCAGACCGGCTGCACGGTGAGCAGAGGACCAGTTGCCCTCACCGGAAAAGAGTTCAACCGTATCGAAAAGCAGGCCCTCGAACAAGTGTCGAGGCACCGGAGCTGTGAACCCCGAAAGGGCAGCAGCAGGAGGGATATCATCAGGTCCAAAAGTGGCCTCGCAGTTGAAACCCTGCTCCCGAAGCAAGGCAGCTGCAGGGGACCCCAGGCGAGTGTAATACCCTTTTTGTTCAGTATGCCTCCACAATTCCTGAGCGACATGAACCGGTGCGTCGGCGACGCAAAGGCCAGCGCCTCCAGGCGAAGCGTCCATACAGAAGATGAAAGGTAGGTAGGAGACTCGCAAGTCGGCTTGGAATAAGGGCGCGAGCAGCGAAAGCGATTGCAGTTCATTAAGTGTTTTGCGGCCCAGCTGGAATACAAGGTCACGTGGCACGTGACAAGCGTCCTGGAAACAGGAGGACAGAAGTGAAAATGCCGGGCGGCGAAACATCAGAACGTGAACCCATAAACCAAGCAGCGAGGACAGCATGCTGGCTGAACAACAACCGCGGCGCGCAACCTCTGCCGTGATCAGCATAAGCACACCGATGCGATGCCTGGGAGCAGAGACCAGGCCGGCGAGGCCGTCGACATCCGCTCCGAGGTAAACTCCGGAACTCTCATTACGCTTTCTTTTGCGGGGATGCTGCACTAAGCGCACTGCAGTGTACGCCCGCTCAGCGTCACGGAAGATTTCCGTATCCCGCTTGAAAGTTTGCTGCCGATGCTCTGCAAAGGTCACCTTCTGGGCAACCAGATGGTCATCCACAGCAAGATACTCAGCGGTTGGCCCCCGAGGGTATGGGGCGCGGTACGCAGCGATCTCCGAAGGTCGCATTGCATTTGCAAGGGTGGCGAGAACTGTATGGTGAGATTGTTGAGCAACCTCTACAGCTAATGAGTCCCCCATAGCCATTGTGGCTAGGCACACGTAGAATGGGCCAGGACCCAGGCTGTGATGGAAAGCCTTGAACCCTTGCACGGCACTCCTGGGCAGCGGCATCCGGATGGCGTTGCGTGTGGCTCTCTGATGTGGCACCTGAAACGTGTAATAAAATTCGGAAAGATCATCACAGCTCAGTCTGAGGCATTGATCAGGTTCCAAATGTGTCTGGCCAAGCAAGCAGCCGGGAGCTAAGTATTTAGTGTAATGAGAATACCCATGGTTCCTGGAATTAACCACTGTGGGGTTTAAAATGAGGCGATCCCAAGACCTATCCTTGCTGATGGCGAAGAGACCTACAGCTTCATGACTGTCAATGCTGTCACAAGGAATGATCTTGAGGGCACCCAAAGAATCCCATTTATAAGCAAGTGCAATCAACTCAGACTTTGAACAACGCACTTGAGCAGCGGGAAGAGAAGGCCAAGTCTCGGGTGGTTTCCGCAAAGTGTCGGGATTGATGAATGCAGCTCTCACAACTGGATCAGGTAAGTAAGGAATGGGATTGAACGAAGGAGGGTGCTCCCATTTGATCCTACTTGCCACGACTTCTTTGTAGTGAGTACTGGCAGACACTTTACATGATCCGAGTGCATTGCTGGCCGGAGTCACGCACTGAGAGTCAACGTCATTGGGTTCCGTGGTTTTGGGAGGTTTGCAGGCGGGTGCAGGTGCAGGAGCAGACCCGGAGCCGTAATCATCCCAAGAAGATTGCAATTCACAAACTAATTCGCGAAGGTCCACACCTGATAATGGGTTACCCATTTTAGGTAGTTCCTGAGCCAACGACAACAGGTGTGCAAAACGATCCTCAGACCTGCCGAGAAGAGAGGACTCAAAAGAAGGAGCTCGCACAAAATGTTTTATGTGGCGCTCCAGCACACACTGCATGTCGAGCTGATCAGCAGACACTGGCATCCCGGCCCGAGCTTCCGCGGGGCAATGCAATGGAGATCCCAATGCAATCCAGTTAAGGGTACCTATAGCAACCCTAAGAAGATCATGGATAAGTTGGAGTTCCCTCATCTTGCGCCGGCGGCGGGGGGAGTAGTGCCTCAGGTGCTCTGTCCATCGCCGGGGAGGGGGACAGGGCCACAGCGATTTGCCTGAATTGGATCCAAGCTGCGCATTGCAGGCTGTGGGGCAGCAAGGTTTGAAGGATTCAGCAAGGAAAGCGCTTAACCCAACCCTAGCCGACCCCGAAATTCTTAAAAAACTAAGCAACCAAACCCTAAACAGTTGAGGGGAATCAGGCAGGTGCAGCGGCATGTGATCCAACTCAGGCGGCGCAGAGGAAAGCCCAAAAGGCACATCCCCACGCGGAAGGTTGGTGGCCTCAGCTTTGGTAGCAGGATTCCCAGCAGCTCTCGGAAATGAATTTAAACATGCAAAGTTAGAGCCAGCTCCGGGCTCATCAGCAAAAGGGCCCCCGCGCTCAGCGCAAGGGGTTTTATACTTTACAAATCCCGGAAAAGCTTTCTCAGCTTTCACTTTTCCGCCTTGTCCGTTGGCTTGTCGGCGAGGGCCTTTGGCCTCCGCGGCGGCCGCCTGGGCGGCTTGGGAGCTTCTTCCTGATCGTCGGCTTTGTCGCCGGTTTTGTCGGGCTGATTCGCAGAGCGGCCGGGCTTCATTCGATTCTCTAGGTAGTCCACGTCCTTGAGGAAAGCAATCTGAGCTGCCATCCATGGGGCAGCGCAAAGTTTGCCAAAAGGGCGCAGGTCGGTCCTGCGAGAGGACAGGTGAGATACATCGATGTCCGGCAACCCACTCAGAAGGAAACCCAGTTGAGTTCTGCCCTGGTCGATCGCGAACTGTTCGGCCATCACCAAGCCCCTGGCTGCCCATGCTTCGCCCAACCGGTTGCCTTGGCGCCTGCACTCTTCCCATTGAAAGGCCAGAAAGAAAGCAAAGATTTGCACGGTCTTCAAATCTTTCATGGGGATCTTGCGTTCGGTGTACTGACGCATCATCCCTGGTTCCTGAGTGCTGAGGCCAAGTTCCAGCTGAGCCCGGCGGGCCACACCATCGGCGAAGTCGTCCATGTGCTCGAAAATGCGAAGGAAAGCATCGCGAGCTGCCATGCCTTTGCAGGAGCTGCCTGTGCCGCTGTCCCCGGCGTTTGGCGTTGACAATGCCGCCCGCAATCGGGTCCTGGGGCTTGGGATTGGACAGCTTCTCCAGGAGGGCCGCCTGAGTAGAAAGCAGCTTGAGGATCGCACTCTCCGAAGTTGCCGGCACTTGCAGTTCTCCAGCTCCGAGCTCCTCCTCCAACAGGCCGGCGTCCGTCGCCGAAGTTCTCGGGGCTCTCTCGTGGCCAGCAAGGCACGCCGGCGGGGCACCGGCTGCTGCCCGCAACTTCTGCCAATCCTCCGAACTCAAGAACCCTCGCCCGTCTCCAGCAAAGGCCTTGTCTGCCTGAATCCCCGCAAGGAAGGAGGTGCAGCCCTCGTCGCGGTCTGCGCTGCCTCGAGCTGAGCCACGCGTGCGCGAAGAGCAGCCACCAGATCTGGGTCGTTGTCGCCCAAGTCGACGTCCTCGTCTTGAGGTTCCTCCAGCAGTTCCTCGGCTGTCGCGTATTCGAGAAAGGTGGCGTCGCTCAATTGCTCGGTCACCCATTCGTCGGCAGCATCTCGAGCCGGTCCAGGCATAGGTTTGACAGCGTTTCCTTCGTGGGTGATGGCCAGCAAGGTACCTCCAGATGAAGCTCGGCTTGCGGTGGCACGGCGGAAATGCACCAGGTGAGGCCAACTCAAATCGGCCAGCAGCAAGGGAACCTCGCGAACTCTGCGCCTCCGGCTGGTCTCGCAACTCACTGCCACTTCCTTCCAGACAACAGGCAAAGCGCCGCCTTCCGAGACATCGGCTTCTTCCGAAATCGCCGTGAAGAAATTGACAACCTCCTCCAGGAAGGAGGCGGCAACCATAAATCCTCCAGCGCGGCATTTCAGTAAAAAGGCTGTTGCCCGCCAAGCGGCTGCGTCGTCGTCCGGCCCGATCAGGTACAGAAGGGGCAGCGGCTTCCCAGGTGCATCCTGCGCCAGAAGGGCCCTCACGCCCTCCTGGCTCAATTCTGTGCCAGCAGCTCGGCCGGCCATGTCTGGCCAGCAGCCGAGCAATAAGCTTCGGCTTCGGCGCGCGAAGCGAATCCGTGGCTCAAAGTTCCGGAGCGGAACTGCCCAGTCGCAGGATCACTCAGGCAAGCAAAGTACTTGCGATAGCTGGATGTGTAGAAGCTTCTCGGCTCGCACCCAGACCGCAGAACGATGTACAGCCGATTGGATAAAGGCACTGGCGGAGATCAAACCACAAATTCAGTCTCACCCCTCAGTACGGCAGCTGCAGCCAATCCTGCACGCACTGCTCTAGCAACCCTGGCTCGAGCCGTCCAGGGGGCACTCGAAACGTGAAGCTGCCTGACGAAAACCGAATGCGGGCCTAAGTCCACTTGATCCAGCTCGCGCGGCTCTCTCGCTTGCAAAAGCGCCTGCTCCCACTCCCCCACTGGAGGAGAAGCAAGGGGTACTCTGGCTGGCCCGGACGAAGCAGGCTCAGGACTTGGATGCGCCCCTGAAGGAGACGAGGTCGATGCAGCCGAAGTAGGCGAAGAGACTGCTGAACGCCGACGACGCACAGTCAAGGACAAATCACCAAGGGCGAGCTCAAGCTCCTCAATCTCACTATTGCTGGCACCGCCTTGCATTCAAGAAGACCTGTACTCACGAAGTCTGCGCAGGTGATCCACTCTAGCAAGCGCTGTGGTCGTGATGGGCCCCTCGAAAAGCAAGACCACCCAGCTAGCAATGAAAGAGATAGCCCTCCTGCACTGCCTGCTTAGCAGCACACAGCCCAAGCACAAACCTGTGCTCAATCCGCAGCAGAAAAGCGCAGCACCAGCTAAGACCAGTAAAGCAGTTGAAGGGCAATATTGCGGAGGGCTCCAGAATCTAACTTCCCGTGCTATTTCAGGCAGGCCAGCCCACATAAGCCAAAGAACTGCGGAAGTCTCTCCCTGCTCCACTCCTCAAGGGGATACTGGCAAACCCTAAACTTCCCTGAGCCCTCAACCAATCCCCTTAACTCCAACAAGCATAAACCCTAACAATCCCAAACCCTAAGCCCTAAACCCTGAATATCCTCGAACTTTAAACCGTAAACCCGACATTTCGCTAAGCCCTTGACCCTAAACACACCCAAACCCTAAATGCTAGCCACCCCCACTCTGAAACCTGAAGCCTAAACATCCCCAAGCCCCCTAAACCCGGCTCGAAACCCTAGCCAAAACTCCAAACTCCCACCAAACACTAAGCCCTATCTGAACCCAGACCCGCCCCCAAACCCTTCAAGCACCCCTAATTGGTGCTGGAATTAGAGTTTGGCTCTGGAATCGGGGCCTTTTGGTGCTTGAATTGGAGCCTTGCGGTACTTGAGCCGGAGCGGTGAATCGGGCGGTGGCACCGCCACACCTCCCCCAACCAACCCCCTATCTCTCGTTGTTTTTTCTTGCCAAATGTGTCAGGATGCAGCCAGCAACCACCCCTAGCTTCCCCGTCCCCTCCCCACCAGCCCCCGTTCCCACCCCACCAACCTCCGCCACCTGCGAATAGAAGGACGCCACAGAGAACTGCCTGTGTGTTGTGATGCCTTTTTGAATGAACTTTTTAGGGGCGAGCTGCAACAAGAAGCCGCCCGAATCGAAGGGGTCATCACTTTTCGTGCTGCAGGCCTAACAGCAGAGTGCAGCCTGGTCGTGAAGCCAGCACCCTCAAAGCTTGGAATGCCAAACGCAATGTTGGACCATCTGAACCTCTGGACCTGACCCTGCTTCAGAACGGCCTTCCTGGGCCTGGGGTCAGCCAGGTCTTTGCGAACTTTGCTCCGTCGACGCACAGGAGTGTCCAATGAACTGCCGGTACGATTTCTTTTGCAGTATAATGGCAGACTGCAACGCATGGTCCCTCAGAGCGGCCGTCACGACTGCAACAGATTTAGACCAAAGAGCAGTTGCTGTCTGACAACCATATCGGGGGTATTGCTTGTGGATTCAGGAATCACGCTCTGAGATAGGCAAATTCCATGCGATCCCGCCCTCCAACATCCTCCAGCAACTACTTGAACTCGAAGCATCCATATACTATAAACCCTCGAACGATTGGCGGGGCGCACATGCGTGTAGCGATGCCACCAGTTAGTTACTCTGATTGCCAGCAGTCAGGTTGGGTAAGGTGCAAAGCTTTTGGCATAGGCTCTCCAGCAGACGTGCACATGTGGCGCAGGCTATTGAATTGTGAATTTCGGGAGCTGAGATGGGGATTCGCTATTCAACAAGTGAGGACATGTCGTGCTGCAGTAGAATTCACCGCGAATAACGCGCCAGTAGCACAAGCGCAAGGCAGCCCCAGCGGCCGTCTCATCTGTGAGGCCGAGTGAGTCTAGCCTCATGTCTTTGATGACTTGCTGCAAAGCGCTCTTGCTAATTGCAATCATTCTTCATCATTTCCGGGGCCCCCACGTCCCCTCCCACTCCTCAATCGTACGTGGCTGGCCGTCCTGGCGTCGCCCGTACGGGGACAACTCACTCAACTATCTCACTTCCGAATCCAGTCCTTGTCCAAGACAAAGCCGAAGAGGTCGTCTGACGCATCCTGCTTGCTGCGTGTCTGAAGCTGTCAGATACGGTTCCCGAGTTGTGGGCAAATATGTGAAATTATATGAATGTTGATTGGAAGGAGCTATGTCAATCCGTCGCATTGCTGAGACCTAGTGCTGCCATCCATCTCGAATCCAGATCCCAGCGTGGGCCAGTGCTTTAGCTACACATAGCATCTCGTGGGCCCAATCCCAGGACCACATGAAGCTCCGATGCGCCAGGGTCTTGAAAGTATAGTCCTACAACCCTTGGCAGCTTTGTGGTTTCCCACCTGCGCTGGCCTTTCAATACAATCCATCATGATGAGAGAGTCTTCACATGTACATCAGAAGAGCTGGCCGCCGCAAGGCGAGCAGGATTAGCTCACGTCATTCTTGTTAGGCCATGTGAGGCAGCCGAATGAGTTAGCATGGTGCTTTTGTTGCGGGCTTTCGTTCTCAGTGGATCGCTCTGGACATAACACATGCCACGAATAGTTTGACTGGCAGGCAAGTAACCAGGAGCTACTGCTACCTGCTACGAAGCAGTAGAGGGGTGTGTACTGTTAAAGATTTCTGTTTGCCATGTTTTTATTGTAGTTTGCATCCATAGAGCCACTGCACTTGCACCCTGTGCAGGATGTGCAGGGAATTCGGGACAACGACCTCGTGACTAACATCCTGGCCTCCACAACAGCTGCAGAAGCTCGGTCTTCGCCTGGAGTTAATCCATTTCATAAGACGCAAAGCAAACCTGTGCAACGATGCAACATGATGCAACTGTCGAGGAACAAACTGGGGCTGTGTCCACGCTTTACCTGTGCATAGTACAAGTCGTCCAGCGTTGGCCTCTGCTACAGAATGTTGGCCCGGAAGGCCAAACAAGCAAGATATGGCCATGTCAATTCTAAGCTGTCGGCAGCACAACCGAGCACGACAGCTGCAGCGTTGTCAACAAATCAACCTGCCATTTTTGTTGGAGCACGGCTGCTAAGCCCTTGTTTCATCAGGCACCTTTTGGCGCTCAGCCAAGTGTTGCAACCCCTTTGCCAACGCCTTGGATGCGCGTACAATGTGCGCGCTGCCCATGGGCTGAACTAACTTGGGCTATGACCCAATCTGAAGGAAAGCGGACGGGGGCTGGCAGCGCTCGGGGATTGCGTGCCTCGTCCAAACCCAGCAGATGCCATTTCTTCTGCTGGGTTTGGTTGCTTTAGGCCAGATCTGGCATGCTGAGCTGAGTGCACAAGCAGACAAAGCAGTAAAAGAAGCGTCAGGAGGACGATGAAGCCACTCCTATTCGAGTGTGCTGCTAGTAGCAGATGTGCCAGGATGTTAGTTGTACAGTGGTTCGTAGGATGAAAACATGCACAGCTTCCAGCATTGCGGAGGGGCAGTCCTCTGGACGGATCTTGAAGCTTGCTGTCATCTGACCAGAAACTGCAGGATATAGGGCTGCCTTGTCGCCACCAAAAATACAAATGGCCCCCTACATGTACCGCGGGAATCTCAGCCTCTGGCGCACTGCACACCCGTGAAAGTCGGGGGCGTGACCCATACACCATTGGTGCTGAATTGCAAAGTCCCAGAAGGCACATCAGCTGCGCAGCCTATCACCACCTGCCATCTGAACCACGATGTTTTGATTCAGCAAAAAGTCACACGGAGAGCAACGCAAGCACCGAAGCGCCTCCTTTGTCCAGGAAGAGGGATAGCTTCCAGCCTACTCTTCAGCTTTGCTTGGCTTTTCCCTCCCTTCGGCAAATCTGAATCAAATCCTGCCTCGCCACCGTGCCAGATCTTTTGCCTCGTGCCTGGCCAAGTACGTCTCCAAGAGCAGGCATGTGACCTCGATCCCAGGGCCCAAGCCATCCACGCCCCAACTTTCCAGGTCGTCACCTGAAGCAGCGCATTGCCCTACACGCAGTGCTACGCAAACACATTGGTAAGAAGGCTACCCACACCGTAGAGCCATGTGTCTCCAAAGAAACGAAACTTTTCGGATGCCCAGCCTTAGGGCAAGCGTAATGACTCTGCGGCAATCGGTTGTCTGGAGGGTACTCACACGACGAAATGCTAGGCCGGGGCCGATTTGCGGCATGTCGTGTGACTCGATGTGAAGCTCGTAGTACACCTTGCGGGTGGCCCCTTGTACTGGCCGAGTGAGGCGTTCCTCCCGTGTGAGGTATTTATATTCCTTAATCTGCAGGCAAGGCCTTCCCACTGCTGTTCAGCTCTGGAAGGCCAACCGTCGTCCACGATGTAGAGACCCAGGAACACCCTTCAACTCGCACATCTTTTCCCCGAAGAAGACCTGTGAACACTTGACTGCAAAGCTAATCTTACATGCTCTGTTGCAGCAACGAAAACATGCAGGAAATGCTGACGGTGGGGGAAGTGCTGCTTGAGCTTCCACCTAGCTCATAGGCCTGTGGCACACCGTGGCACGCTCCAGCACGCTGTGGCACATGGCTTGGTCAACAAGTTCTCCAGAACCTCTGAGAGGCTCAAGCCGGGCTCCCAGCCAGGGTCGGCTTGGGCAGCCAGGCTCCCCGCGTCAAGATAGGCACAGGTGGCTCGTCATTGCCCGATGAGCACTCGTCCACATCTCAGTTTCAAGAATTCTTTGAGTTCGTCAGTTTCAGTAGCGGCCGTCACTCCATCTGAGCACAGCACTGAAGCGGCGAGTGATCCGCGACGATTCTGCACCCCGCCTTCAAACTGTTCACTCAACTCACTGAGGAAGACCCTGCAGGTGTGTTGGAATTGCTGAGAGAGGGGCTCTAGCGCCTGCAGGTCCTAGGCCAGTTCATTAGGAAAACACGGCTGAAAGCAGTATGTCAAGTGCACGCACGTTCACTTCAACTCCTGTCATTCCTGGAATTTCTGGGAGCCCTGGGGCGACTACCGCACGTGTCTGGACTTGTGGCTCCACCGGCGGGACGGGATACAGCCTGGGCCTCAGGCTGCAAGTTAGATTGAGGCGTCCGAAGCTGCAGCGAGGAAGGCCATCCTGTTGGCAAACAACTGAGGCAGCGGCCCCTCAAAGCCAGGCATATTGCGGTGCTTTCCAGTGGCCAAAGCTCCAGTCGCCAGGGATACATACAAAGAAGGGGCTTCTTGCACCACAACGGCTGGCATCCATGCCTGCAAACGCGAACTTCTGCTTGGCCACTACAGTTGCAGTATCTGAATCTTAATCCACCTCGGCCACTGGCCGACAGGTGTTTGGAACAAGCTGACCACGATCCAGCCTTCTCCCAATCTCCCTACCCTCCCCCCCACCCCAACATTATGTCGCTCACCCCTGCCCCCCTCAAAAAATCCTACCCCCAATGACACCCGTTCCCTGAACCCACCAAGATTCTGGCCCGGGGCGGGGTAATTAACGTTTTGACTTTTCTTTCCCCCACCCCACAACCCCTCACCCCCCCCAGCCTTACCAGACTCTTGAAACAAAGAAGACTTATCTGCTTGGCGACCTCTGGGCTTCCTTGCCAGCCCGGCTGCTGAGGCGGACGCGTGCTAGCGCTCACGAATATCATTTACTATCTTACTACCAACCAGCTATGCTGAAGTCTCACCCAACATAGCTTGGTTTGGGGGCCCTAGCCGGCCTGGATCCAAGACAAATGCGCAAAGTGACAACGCTCATCATTCCGACCAGGTCTTGTGTACGTACATCGAGAGCACAAGAAGATTCCTGAGCTAGGGACGTCTTGTATCTTGATCTCCACCAGGTCTCGCAGAGCGCTTTTTGCGCTGCCCTGTCCGACAATGTAGGAGCAATTCGAGTCAGCCATTCCACCCTTGTCCGGATCATTCTCACTTCGAGCTGGCAACTCCCCTCCTGCGGAATTTGCTGAATCCAATTCGGGACATGATCAAACCACATTACCCCTCTGCAAGTAATCAGCGGCGATCAGTTTCATGCAAAATTGAATCAAGCTTGCCCGAAGGCCATTCGCCATTTGCGCTGGAGCTGACTAGATGCGTCTACTTACGGACCCTCCGCCTCACTTACTTGCGAGGGGCCGCCTATTTCAAAGAAGGTGAATTTTGGCGGTCCACGTATTGCCATAATCACAATCCAGCTCAAACCATAAGCTTCGGATGCCTTGCCGCGGCCGGCCGAGCCTGTGGGATTTGACAGCGGTCACATCCCTTCAGCCCTCTCCAGCCCTCGATCTCCAGCGCCTTGCCCACCTGTTGCCTCTGGTTCCGCAACCACCTTCAGCCCCGGTCCCAGAGACTGCACGATTGAAAAACCTGTCTTTGCCGTGCTTGCCGAGGCATGCACCCGGCAGGCAACAGCAGCCATGAGCCGATCGGCAATGCGCGATGCTGAGCCTTGCGGGCTGCAGGGCCACACACCCGCTAGGGCCTAGAGCATGACTATGATGAAGATTTGGTGCTGGGAAGATCTGGGAAGCCGTTCAGAAGAAGGCACAACGTCGTGGTTCAACTTTGCGAAAGTGCGAAGTGAAACTGTGCAAACGCTTCCCAAGCATCCAACTGTGTGTAAGCCCTCGAGCAACTGCAGCTTCGCCTTTTGCAGCCACAGCCTGGCGTGGCACATCAGCTGCGGCAAAGCTGCCTACAGGCCGCCGGCCATTGACTGTCACCTTGTGCACGACTTCCAGCATTTCTTGTTCTCCGCCAGGCCAGCCTATCCTGTCATGAGTTGCATTGTAGACTGCGGTGGAAACCCCAAGGCTTCTTTAGCAAAATCATGTCATTCGTGGGAAAAGTTGGCACTGCCAACTTGTTCCACCATTTTCTCTATTTCAGAGGAATGGAAATTAGAAAAACAAGCTGGCGGGGGCAACTTTGGCGACTACCTCCAGAGAAAAAATGTGGCAAAAGTTAGCCTTGCATGCCCGGCCAACGGTTTCCAACATGCTACGATTGTCAAATCATGAGGTGGCAATCCTATGGTTTCTCATGAAATCCTGTAATTCGTGGACAGAAGAGTCCTGCCAGCTTTTTCCCCATATTCTCTCTCGAATTAGTGGAACAGGTTGGCCCTGCCAACTTTTCCAAAACTTCCTCGTTTTCCAGGTATCAGAACTGCCAATGTAGCCGGAATGACTCAGACCACTTGTTGGAGACACTTGTGAACGCGTTCTTCACGTCCAGCCTGCACGCACGGCTTACAACACCCTGTGAATCTTGACATGGCGCGCGAGACACTGAAACGAACTTCCTTGCAATTGCTTGCTAAGTGTAACACTCCACTGACTGCCACACCTCCAGAAGTTAGGCCGGCCAGCGCCGCAACCGCGTGAACAGGAAGACATGAGATCCGAGAAAACCTAGCTCTCGGCCAATTCAAAAGGCAGCTCGGCATCAAATGAGATGATAACCTTGTACAGTAGTTCGGTTGCATGCTTCACGGCGAATCTTCAGTGTGCAAAAAATCTCAGGCGCTGACGGACCATACGGAATCTGCCATGCCTGGCGGATCTGGCCTCGAGGGTCAAATGTCTCTGTCAACAGCATTCCGTGGCATACCGCACATGTCAATGAAACGCTGAAGAAGTGACGGAGGTGGCTGTATTGCCAAGTGAAAGAAAGCTGGGAGGACCTTAGCTTGTGCAGCATCATCCAGCTTCCTGTAGAGAGGGTTCAAAGCTCTTGAGCATTTTCAAGCTGATGACTGGCGCTACGTCTGGCGGGTCCCACCTTGGCATCCAGGAATTTGTCAAGGCTCGTTTGGCAAAGGATACTGACACTGTCCTCGCAAGCCTGAGTGCACTTTCTAAGGACGGGACAGCGTGAAGGAAGCATCTTCTTGCTCTTCCATGTCTCTCTGGCGCCAGCCAAACTGCTTGAGCCTCAGAATTGATTGGGTACATGATCAGCGCACTTCCGGTACAAGCATTGAGCTGAGTGCAGCGTGACTGCCGCTTCGTGCACGAGCATGCCATCGACAGACTGCGCCTTCCAGTCAGGATTTGTTTGTGCGACATCTGGCTGGGGCAGGATGGTATGAGCAAGACTTTGTGCAAGGCAGCTTGGCTTGTCACAGTTCATACATGTTGCTTCGACATGTTCCGAATCTTTCCAGAGCTCAAACTCAGAGCGGCTATGCCCAGATACTGGAGGGATAGAATTGACCCGCCAACCTGCTATCGGTGCCGCAGGAAAGGTTAGCACATTTAAATTTGAGTGCAGAGGTACCGCGGTGGCCTCTGCGAGTGATGTGCGGTGAGGCCAGGGGCTAACCCGTTTCAATCTCCCAGTGCCCCAGTTAATGTCATGTGCTCCTGCACAAGTGCACGCCTAGAAATGAACTTGGAGATGCAAAGCAAGCTGTATTGAAGATTGAGGCTTTTCAAACTACAGAAGGGCAGCATTGTGGACAACAGCTGACATACACGATAAATGTTGCTCCCCATTACCCGTAGCTGTCCATCTATCTTTATTCCAAAAACCAGGTCTACAACATGCATCGACCGTCTTATAATGAACCAGGTAAACACTGAATGAGGCAGTGGCGTCCCCCTACTGCACAGCTATCAAGGGTCCGTGCAGGTGCACTACTGGCAAAGACAACTTTCCTATTAAACCCTTAAACATTCCTGAGGCCGTGTCGATAGCATCAACAATTTCGTTGTCCTGCAGCATACATGTCCCATTTTAAAGCTGCCTCATCGTCTGACAACCACAGCATTTCAGTTTGCACGATCCTCCGCGGACACAACGGCCACACAGCATTGCTCGCAAAGGCTCGCAAGCGTGGGGCGCACATTAGCCTTGTGAGTCGAAAGCTTGCGCAGAGAGCAGGCAGGATACCATGCTATCCAGATCTTGCCTTCGCCTCAATTCTGAGAAGTTCCAAGTACAATGCCTGCGACTGACCGGTTGCCGGCTTGATGAGCAACTCGGGCAGCCCACCTCATCGTCGGGCTCAGACTGTACAGTCGAAGCCTTCCAAACCTGGCAACAGCTGCGATCCCAGCATCCAGCAATCCTCTCAAATCCTCCGCAACCCTCCACGTAACAGATGTCCTTATCAGCTGCCTCAGCCGGGGCTTCCTTGTAATCGCTTACCAAGCCCTGCACGTCCTTCGTGAAACTTGACCAATGTGTCAACGGCAATGCAACAATCCACCCTCAAGCGGTCCTCATTGCGCTCGATTGAAAAGTTCGATGCGCCACTACACTCCTGAATGAAAAGCATCTGGAACATCATACTTCAAGGCAAATTTCAATCTGAGCCTCCAAATCCTCGAACCTCCACTCGCCAAGAGCGAGAACATGTGGAACGAGGCCGTTGTCACCTGCTAGGGTGCCAAGCAGTTTATGCGTGTCACTCGGGGGTTCAAAATTCAGCGCAGCCATTTTTTCGACCACGGCTACTAGACATGCTACAACTGCAGAGATGGCACTGGGAGTTGTACCCCTTGAAGTCTGCCGGCCTGTGAGGCTTTTGTTACCCGAGCATGGCCGCAACAAATGCACAGGTATGCCGACCTGTGGCAGAGCCTTGCACAATGATTCCATTGATTTCCATCGTATCAAGTCCAGAGACGGAGCCTAAATGGACAAGGCATCTCAGCTTGCGACAACAACGCCCTCCACATGGTACATGCTGTTGCCCTGGAAGACTTTGCAACCGACGAGCCGCACGCAAAACCTTAGGTCTCTGCAACGGATGACAGAATGCATGCACCAGCAGCTTGGCAGCCTCTGCCAACAACCAATTTGATTTGGATGGCCTACACCGGAGCTGTATTGCGAGGGTCTTACGTGCTGAAGCTTAAGCTGAGCAGCCAATCCAGTCTCCCCTAGCAAGGTAGCTTGCGGAAGTTTGGAAGCGCAAGGCTCGGCGCAGACAGCACTGGGGTGTCAGGCGCTGGGCATTTCTGTCTGCAGCCGGAGCGTGGGCAAAACCCCACAGCGGGCCGACTGCGCAAGGCTTGCGTGCCCACAATTTGTCTCAAAACACCTTTCTTGTAGCCCCATCACACTTTGTGAGACTTTGCGCCATTCCTTGCGCTGTGCTACCTCGCGCGCGCGCCTACTTTTTGCCAAGTTAGGGATACTTAGTTTTCGTGATTTGTGTAAACTGTGTAAATCAAAGACAAGGGATTTTGGACAACACTCAAATGAAGCAACTGTGTGCATGTGGGACCCATATTCATGCTTCAGTCTGAAGGTTCGGCAATTTCTGACCGGAGGCTTGCCTCCGTGACTTTGCTAAACTCTCTCCCTGGCGACTGGCGATTCCGAAACATGCACTCTTGCCCTCACATCCTGTAACATGAATTACTTGAGCACCAGAACTGAGAAGGCAACCTCAGATAGTCCTGCACATCTGCGCTTTGGCAGCTAAATCCATAGAACATCAGCTATGAGTCGATTGCCATGTCCTCCATGCCCAGAAATCCTCCAGCAACGAGCAGCAGGCGAGCAAGACTTCCCATCGTCACCAAGGGTTCGGCTTGCACCTCTGTGGTTCGCTTTCCGCTTGCGGCGCTGGCATTACAGTGCTGTGCAATGAAGACTCTGAGATACACGCGACGTATTGCCCGCCATGAGCCACATCTTTTGTGGCCCCTTCGGAAGTGGTGGCAGCCTACACGATTGGCGGCCACGAAAGCCACAAATGTCATGAAAAAGAGTGGCTTGCTTGGGGTCTGGCAGAGTGGCAAAAGAGCCAGAAAGGCTCTGTCAACACCCTCAGGCTAACATCTTGCCGTTCACGGTACACGTGAACTGAAAACGTTTCTTCTTCTTCAACGACCTGCAGGTGATCAGGGTAAATTGCAACTTGAAGGGCTGACAAACAGGACTCTGCCTGCAGAAGCATTGCTGCCAGCTCCTTTGGCATGGCATTGCGGAACTCCGCATCTCGCAAAAGCCTCTGAGGCACCTGCGCTACACTGATGCGAAAACTACACCAATGGAGACACATTCCAAATCTGCACACAGATGCGCTATCGCATGCCATCACTTACTTGCACGCCTTTAGGCTGATGAGCTCGCTCGGCGTGAGGTGGCAAAGCTCTTGCCACCGCTCAGCACTGGCCTACACGTCCATGCTTATTGGAGGGACACCAGAAAGGTGTAGGCTTCGGGATATCAAAGGCAGCGGCCAAGCATGGAGTGGGTCCCGACTGTGCCATCTCATCTGACCAGCGGCTGAGGATCGATGCCTTTGCTCTGAGTACTCCGTTGCCATTCTGCAATTCTGCAACACCCATCCTTAGGCAGCCACCGCTGCTTGGCGTATGTGCTGCGGCCGTGGCCTTGATTTGCACCCCTGGCCCACTCATGCCTCTCAATTTGATTTCCCTCCAGACGATGTCTGCGTTGAACTGTCATCTCAGTCTTCGAGCAAATTCCCATGTTCAGCCAACTTCTCTTCCTGTTTCTTGACGGTAAGGACATGATGCCAGAGGTACCCTGTGCAAGATAAACCAAAGCAATCATTCAAATGCACGCAGGCTCTGAGAACAATCTGAAGCGCGCACGGCTGGTGCAGCTCCGGCGTTGCAGCAAGTCCAGGCAGCCTTTTGCCAAGACGTCTTTAAAGCGCTCACTGATAGAAGCTGGTTGAGATTCGCACCCTGCTAAGCTCCGGACATCTTCAAGATGCCGTACCTACGCAACTTGTCCATGGTATCCTTGCCAGCCTGTGGCAGGCATCTGCACTAGAGTTTGGATGAATGCAATCCTGCAGTGCTCGCAAAAATGAAGTGAACCATATATCATCACAAATTGCTCCTGGCAGACCCATGCTGTGCTGCGAATATCCTGTATGCCTGCTGGGACCCCCAAAGCACCGACTAGATCCGTCAAAATCTGACTCTTCAGAATTGAGACTTAAACCTGCCAAACTAGTCACTGGCACCTCGCAAAGGCAGCTGGCAAGGCGCAGGCCCAAATTTATCGAGGAAGAATCAAAGGACATGAGCCTCAAGTCGCTGCTAGCAGCCGCAGTCTGAGTCTGACGGAGCATGGCATCGCATCGATGATGTGCTCAGATTGAGGGCCAAGCAAACTACGGCACACTCGCACCAAGCTCTCCAAGGCTTCACTGGGCAATGGAGCAGCATGCTCACAGCCGAGCACGAGAACCTTAGAATTAATTACGTACCAGAATAACATAGCATGAACTCTGTAATTAATTAACGTCAAAGCAAAATGATGGATCTCGCCTGCACCAACTGAGCATCGAGGTTCCTCTGGCCACCCTGCAGCGAGGTGAGCGAAGGCAGCACGGCGCTTGCCTCGCTTGGCAGGGATAAGGTGGCGAGATGATGTGGAAGCATGCGAGGCGAGTACCAGAGGGAGGAGCGCGTTCACGGCCAACTCACGGCGCAGGCGACGCAGCGTCAGGGAACCGGTCCTGCGACCTGAGCTCCTCCGGAGGACTGCCTCCGTGCGAGGAACCTGCAAGGAGCGGCTCAAAACAATGCCCAAAATAAAAGAGGCATCCAAGCTACAGAAAAGGGATCCAAACGGCAGTTTTCTGATGTCTGCTGGGCTGCCGGCCAGGTAGCCCAGCAAGACCTTTGCCGCTTCAGGCAACTTGCCAGCCTCACGACGAATCCGCAGACTCTCTCTTAAGCATCCTTGAAGCTACGAGTAAGTAAGAAGACCAAAAACAACGGTCGGCCGGACTGTAAACGGGCGCCGGAGTAATGCAGCAAAGCTTGGAGTAATGGAAGCGGACTGAGCCCTGGAACAATGGGCATGGATGCTCGAGTTACCAGAATCTGTCAAGTATTGGTAAGATCATGGTTTGGGCATGGATGCTGCGGGCTAATCGGGTGCTAGTCGAGCTCCTCGGTCGCATAACTCCAGCGATTCAAAAACGTGATGCGTGACATACGCAGTATTTCTGGCTCCTGAAAGAAGACGACCGTGCATTTCGTGCCACGCAGGGCACATCCAGGGGGTCGGCCAAACAAGCATGTATTTTCGCATTCACGCCCTGACGGAGCCAAAAACAAGAATGCAAGGAAGAGGCCTCAATTTCACAAGGGTCGCAGCCGTAGTCCAAAAGCGCTCGAACAACCTGCCGCAATTGCAGGTGGGCCAGTTTCAATTCTTCATAATCCTGCTTTGCCACGCTGCGCATAGCCGGCCCGCCTCAAGCCTGCCACTTCTGGCTGCAATCGCAAGTGGCGGGCCGAGGGGTCCCTTCGACGATCTTGGGCCTGCACTACAGCCGGCATCAACAAGGCAACAGTTGGCTCACGTACCCGTGTAAAACACGAGGGCATGACAGCCACGTTCCAGGAGTAGCTCCACCATCTCCCTTGAGCACTGGTGCTCTACAGCCTCGTTTGGGATGGCTCCCGTTCTTCAAGCATGCAGAGTTTCTGCACCATGTGCGAAGAAAGACTATTGAGGCTTTACACTCGATCACACAGTATTATCAGGAAAAGTACGGCCACAATGCAAGAAAGCCTGAACCCAAAGCCAAGATAGCTTCAGCATAAAGGACAAGGCCCCAACCACAGCGAGCACACTGTTGCCTTGCTTGTCACAGGCTGTGAGGTCAGCTCTGTCCTGAGGGAACCACATCCTTCACGTCAACGGCTGGAAACGCACAGGCTACGCACAGGCTACTCCAAGGCACTCACCATCAGGACCCTTTTGGCAAGGAAGAGGTCATTCCGCGGCAACGCGTGCTTCATGAGCCAGTCCTTGATGCCCAATGCCCAGCCATGTCCAGCAACTGAAAATGACAGAATCCCCACAGTCCTGCGTGAGGACCATGGGAGATGGGAGGTTGGCCCGCTTTGGCAATGGGACCTTTTGTGGGTAGCATAGCCAGACAGTCTAATCCAAAACATCAAGTCCTCACAATTTGAGGCTTCCACGCAGGCTGGCGGCGATTCGGCGAGGGTGAGAGTCGTGACCCTTTCCTGGCTGCAAGACCCGGAAGTTTCCATTTACCTTCCGAGGACATGCAGCACTTTTTGTCTCAACTGGGCGCGAAAGCGAGATCAAGCGAGCCGGCGACAAGCGCCCAGAGCTACACGCATAGCTCGTCAGGCTACGGAGGAGACTGGACCGTCTGGAGGCCGAGGGGGGTTACACCATCTGCGCTGCCCCGAGGCACAGTCGTGGAGGTTGGCTTGCGCGATGCTGCGAAGACAAAGCAAGGGAAGCTCCGTAAGAGCCAGTAGATAGCAGTGCTCTACAGAAGGCATTGCAAATCTCGAATCTCATTGCGTCATCAGCTCACCTCATCCCAGGCATCGTCCATGCTGAGCACAACGGACGCCCAGTCCAGAAGGGCCGAGCGCTCGTTCTGGTCATCCACGAGGTTCGTGGGCAGCGTTTGCGCCGCGTGTAACTTCCGCAGGGCCGGAGCCAGGCCTGGAGCTACGTCCTACGTGTCTACTTCGTGTTACTTACTCCTCAATATAATCTCACTTTTCCACCTCTTGAGCCCTGCAAACACAGAGAGCTTTTTGAGGAAAGAAAAGGCTGCTCAAGCGCCTAGATACTCTTGAACGACAGCATGAGGAGCAGGTCTCCACACTGCCCAGGTCGAATGGACTCCTGCCAGGAGCGCACGCACTGCAGCTCACCTTCGTCACGAAAACACAAGAGTCTCTACAGGAATCGTCAGGAATCTGCAGAATCCTTTAGTCGCACCAAGCTGGAAATACAAATTCCTTTCAATCTTTCCAAGTTGCGCAGCCAGTTCCCTTCATCGGCATTGGCTTTACCAGACAGAATATCATCTGCTTCAAGCGCCAAGAAGAGGAGACGCAGCCCCTGCACAGCAAAGTGCGCATGGTCAAGATTGCTCGCCACCTGCTCCTGCAAGTCTTTCAAAGCAGATCTTGCCAAATCCAGGCCGGACCAGCCTCATCGGATCGCATCACTCAAGCACCGGTTCAGTAAACAAAAATGTGCAGCTTATCCTACATCATCCTACATCTGAAGACTCAACAAAAGGAGCCAACGCGGTAACATGGCCAGCAAGGCGGCGAGCACAAAGAGCACCGAGTGCCGCATGCGACAATTCCTTCTCCAGCTCCACCTGTTCGGGCGTGGCCCTCTGCCCACAGCTTGTGCACGAGAAGGCATATGAAGCCAGGCCGGGCAAGAATTGCCACTGGCTGCCCTTGCTGCATGATCTGCACGGCAGCATTCGACTCGGATCCCCATTGGAAGCTTCGTACTGGCAACGGTCGCACTGGCAAACAAATCCCTTGAGATACCACAACATACGCCGACGCTGCGTCAGGGGTGCTAGCGCCGCCTGAAGCTTCATGTAGCAAACTCCCAGAACATCTCCTGCTTTGATGGAGCGACAAGCACGAAAGTGTCCCTCAAAGCTTCCATCAGTCTCCACAGATGAGTAAACCACATTCGGAGTGCAGGAATGGTTGATCATAGTCCCCCATTTCAACAGTCCACTGGTACTTCCAGCAGCCTTGCACGGATGGCTGTTAACGCAGAAAAGGCGCAGAAGCCGAGACAGCGACCCGAAGTCCAAGTCATCCAGCCAAGGAAGCTCCTGGCTAACGAGCCATTCAGCAACTCTTGTCGTTGATTGCAGAGTTTCGGAAGATGGGTGCATGGAGTCTTGCATTGCCAGGACTTCTTGCTGAATCTCTACCTCAGAGTTCAGAAACTCGAAGAGGAGCTTGAGGTGCTCGTTGTCGAAGGTCACTGCACGTGGGAAGCCTGGCTCCCCTTGAATCTCCACTGTTCCCACTTCAGGAGGCACCGGCCGGAACATCGCCAGCGGTGGCAGCTCCGCTGGGCCCCGCAGCAAAAAGTTCTCCCGGAGGACCAGGCTGCCGGGCTCGAAGTCTGCATCTGCCAGCAGCCGCTCCTGCTCTGGTGGCGGCGTGATCTCCAAGCGCACTCCAGCCGGTGCTGGTCCGCGAGGCGCCGCCGGCGGTAGGCCCATGGAGCCCGGATCGAACTCTTAAACACTGCTCTACCAAATCCATTCAACACATCAAATGCTTCTCACATTATCGGAATCTAGGTCCTGCAAAGTTTCACTTCCGGCGTATCCTGGATGTCTGGCCACAATGCCTTAATTACCGTGCTTGGTTGGAGAGATGCTGCCAACTTCTGATTTGGTACCAGTGCCCGGTGCCCCTGACAAAACCATCCCGGGTGTTGGGAGCACAGCTGTCTCACAAAGGCCCAAACAAAATCTTGGACAGCTCGCGCAGGCCTTTGCCACCGAAAGACGGATGCCACCCTGGAGCATCTTGACCTGAACCGTCTCTGCTGCTTGCGCCTCAAGCAGTCGCTAGACAACGGAAATCTTGCATATTCTTCTACAGGGATGGCTGTGGCAGGTGCGTCTGGCTCGTCTTCCGCTATTTCGGCTTCTCTCCAGTCCTGCGGATTAGCTGCCAATTTGTGCAAGAAGCTATGTTATGCCATCAAACAATACGCGTCAGGCGCACATCATCGTCTTCTTCCTCTTCGCTTGTCTCTGGCTTTCTGCTCCGCCCCGTGAAGAGCTGGCACGGGATTACCATCACATTCCGTCGCTTATGGATGCTTTGCTCTGCGTCAAAGCACGCCTCGTACAAGTGCGCCGCGCTGGAATAGGCGTCGGAGCTCTCCTGACGTTAAGAATGTTCTTCAATCTAGGCTTTCTGTATGCAAAGAAAACATGCAGCACCGCCTCATCCAGCTGGCTGCGCGACTCCGCTGGCACGTTGACAAGCAGGCGCCCCAGCTTGCCCCTTTTCAGGGGAGCTGCCTTAGAGTCCACTTAGACGGATGAAAAGAAACCAAAGGACCATCCTGAGCACGAACTGGGCTCCAAGCCAGGTAGAGCCACTCAGCCAAGCGTGTGAGGAGCCGTAGCAAAGCTGGCAGTCATTCCAAGTCAACGTTCATCGTCATTGATCCCTTCCCTTCTGACAGTGACATGCTTTGCCTTGGCTGGTAGGCGATAACTCCTCGCATTGCATGAACCATAGCAGCATTTCGCAGCTACATGCAGCAAATGTGATAGCACTGCAGGACTCTTACGAATTGACAAGCGTTCGAGAGTTCTGCGCTTGGATTCCTGATTGCAACAGAAAGCAGCTGCCCTGCCTGAAGGGCAGGAGCTCCCTGCCCGTGGTTGGAGAGATGCGACAGGTTCGACATGTCGAAGCTGGCACGAGCGGCGTCAACTGCCAAAGCGACCGCACTGCCTGGGGAGGTGTTGAAGATTGCACGAGCAGGTATGCAGCTGTGAATCCAAGTTTCCGGACACAGCCCTGCATCCAAGAAGAGTATCCTGGCCTCGAGCTGTCACTTGATTCACGCAACCCGTCTGACAGCATGCTCAACAGGGGTCGAGTCATGTCCGCTGCCTGCTGTGACCGGCTGCAGAGTCCAAGTATTCGCTTAGCGGCGACCTTCGAGCACAGCACTGCTCAAGCCACGGACTTACTCGGGCTAGCGGTTTGTCGCGTCTTGTCGCCTCGCAGGCTTCAGGATCCTTCAGCATCTCGATATCCTGCTGGCACGTTTCGGCCTCAGGGCGTTCCCATGCATGTCCTTGCAGTGCCTTTGGCAAAGCGCTCCCAGAACAAGTCCGGTGCTGTGGCTTGTCCAAGGTCTGGAGCCTGCCAAACTTTGGCTTGGAAGCCGTTTGTTGTCATGACTGCTTAACAAAAGGCCTGGATGCACTTCTCACAAAGGAGAAATGCTGTGCGCGGGCAGAAGTATGCCACGACACGCTGTGATTCCTGCGATGCACATCAGAAGCTTCAATTTGTCGAATGGTCCAGGAAAAGACGTGCTTGCTCCTGCCCCCTGGCGGCTCTGCAACCTCCAGGCCTCAGACTGAAGACGTTGAACGGATTCACGCCTTTTGCGTCCGTTCCCCGACAGTCCAAAAGTTGCTCAGCTTGAAGCATACAGTCATCTGAAGAGCATCGTACGGGTTCACCGAACAGAGTCCCGCGGAAGCCGTTGGGAAAGCAGACTTGGTGTAACCCTGTCACGGGTGGATCCCAGCCCACAGATTTGATTTTGCAAGCCCAGCGTTCTGTGCATGCCCCACCTTCTGGGTAACACGCATGCCTGCATAATTCCAGCGCCTCTGCAAGCAAAGCGCGTCTGGCGCACTGACCACGTGGTGCTTCCGGGGAGTGCAAAGCGTCTTTTGGACATGCAATCATCTTCTTAAAACAAGCGCTACGGTTGCGAGCTGAATTTGAGATGTTCCTTACACTCCTAAGACAAGAGCATGCTGGCAAAGAAGTCTCCTTGCAGGATCCGAAAGAGGCACCTCCATTCTGGTCGGCTTTAGCTTTGGAGAGGTCACTTCCAGCTCTTGGTCCGGAACCTCTTCCATAGGAACCTCGGACTCCAGTTGTACTTGACAGGCCGCTGTGCATGATCAGGACTGTGACTGCCAGAATTATTGCCGCGAGGGCGCGTGCACACGAACTTTTGAGTTTGGCAGAGTCTCCACAACCACCGCGTTCAGCCACTTGCTGCCAGGCCCGTGCTGCAATTTGCACTGGGCCTTGAAAGGCTTGCAAGGTTGTCCATGCTGCATGGACTTGAACCAACCCAAGCACCGCTAGCACTAAGTTCGTGGCCCCAAGGCGCAAAGAGGCCTCGGCCACTGCCGCAGCTTGGCCTGAAGGCGTGACATAGCAGCACATCCTGGGAAATTCAAAACAATTCAAGATTCTGCTAAGGCTTTAAGGGCAGAGCTGTTCGCATCGAGAGCCTGGCTCCGCCGCAATGGGGCCAACTGGTATGGCCTGGGCACTCTCAGCCGCAGTAGCAAATGCTAAGGCATCACTCTATCAATGCATCCTTCATGTCTAGTCAAATACGTTAATCAATCACTGGCAATGAAGGTCGCGGTCCTGTTGCAGGTCTTGGTCCCAAGCTGGCAGCACATGTCGCACATGAAAAACTCACAGGCTTCGCAGCCAAAGCCACCGATTTTGTCACCTGAAAAGTTGGCCCTACCCCAGACCTACGAAGAAAACAAAATGTCACCACTTGGTTCAGGGCCTGTGGTTGGCCCGGACAGGAATGCTGCATGATCCTCGGGCGCCGCAGGTGCCACGTCAGTGGTAGCCTGGGGGGGTTCTTTGGACATCTTGACTGCATGAATACGTGTGCACCCCTCTCCTCCTCAGAACCTTCTTTCGTTGATTTCTCAGCCTTGCCAATGATTCATTGCTGTCTACTGCCACAAGCGTGCACAACCGCCTCTGTGCTTCCCTCGAACGGGCGTCTGCACACCGCCTGTCTTCCCACAATTCAGACAAAGACACCCGCATAATCTGTGCTCACAGCAAATGACCCAGCCAAATCTAGAGAAGCTTTGTGATCTCATCAGTCCCGTGTAACCCCCTTTCTGGACTACTGGTTCGAAATGGGCTCTGCTCGTGACCTGACAATGACGGACCACACGATAAATCTGCAGACCAGTTGCACAGTGGCCATCATGATCTAGCCGCACAAGACTGTGCGGATGAATGTCTAACCTGGAAAATCATTGCAGTTGCTGACGCGTCCACGCTACACAGGCCAAATGCAGTGCTGAGTCCTGAGGTGCACACACGAAGAGAGGAGGCCCCGTCTGTGCATTCAAATGCTCAGCGATAAGTGCAGGTGGGTAGATGTACGGCCGCCTGAGAGACCAGAACGCAGGCTTTACTTTACCCTTGTGATGCTCGCAGACAGCATAGCCGCGTGCAGTGAGCCACCGCACTGAATACGAAGGTTGCCGGAAGGCAGCACCTGCAATTGCCAAAACTCCCCTGCTAAACTGCCAAACGTCTTTGCTGGCCCGACAATCAACCCCGCCTCCACCACAACACCAACCTGGCAGGAGTCTCATGATCTGCGTTTCGGGCTTAGAAGGGCTCCATCCAGCCTTGCCCAGCGTGGCTTCCATTTGAGGTACCCATCCCCCCTGTCCGCTACAGAGTCGCATTGCCTTGGAGAGGCCTCAGTGCGAATGTAGGAAGCTCTGCGGCTGCCGTGCTTTTATCAAATGGAGTTGTGAGAGTGTTGCAAAACTAGGCAGAACCAGGCGCCGGGCTGCTTGTAAGTCTCACCTCCGAGCCGGCGGTGATGGTTGACCTCACACAGCCCACTTCACAGCCCACGGTGCCTGCAATGAATTTTGGGCGAATCCTGTGGCCCAGGCCCTCCAGGACCCTTTGGCGGAGCCATGGTGCTCACTGAACAGGTGCCGTTAGAATCAAAGCTTGCTCAATGGCTTCTGGAAAGCTTTGAGTAGCGGCAGAAGTCCTAGCAGAATAGCAGAATCAGTCAAACCTGGCATGGGCTTGCCCGGGTGGTACACAAAGTTCAGCGCGCAAGCTGTCAAGTAAAGAGCTGCAGGTACTGTAATGGCTTCTGAGGAATAATTAGTAGCCCAATATCGGGCATGCAACAGGTGAAGCTCACGTGCCGCGTCTCCGTGCTCCCTTGTGCGATTGGTCGACTCTGCTTGCTGTCCGCAGCTGTGTTTATAGCAGCGAATTTACTGCAGGAAGATTCAGCTGAATGGGCAGCGGAAATGGCAAGTTGCCATGCTTGGCAGGTTGCAAAGACATAAATGCTTCTTTTTGTCGGATGCAGCTCTGCTTCCGCTCTCAGAAGATGCCGAACCTTGCCAGGCACCAAGGACCGTCTACAATTTCATTAGTTTGCGTGACGCAGTGCTTTACTAGTAGCTCAACTTCTTAACAGTAGGGTCTCAGCGCTCTTGCGCTTTTCTGAACTCCTCCGCCAGTATACGCAGATCTTTGCGCAACCGCAGGTTGTCCTGCAAATGCATTTGTCTTGCACTTCATCAGAGTCCCTGCGCACCAACGTCTACAGAATGCGCACCATCATCGCTTCTTCGGCGACCTTTTGCAGCTCTTGCAGCTGCATCTTCTGACTCCTGAGTTGCAACTATGCTGGCTAACTTCGCAATTTCTGAGTCGCTCCTTCCAGGCCCTCGTCGTAGAAGACCAAACAGCTTGGCACCGGCTCCTGAGGCAAAGCTGGGCTACAACTAATAGAGTTGCTCTGAGCCAAGCTGTTTAGGCTGACCATTGTGCGCAGCCGCGGCGGCAGAGGGTCCTGACTTCTGCTGGCCAGCCTCGAGGTACGGGTGCAATCCACTGAAGTCTTAACATCCCAGCTTTACCTGAATTCTTTGAGACGGAGGCGGAATTCTCCAACTCGCTCTCCGTCTCTTCAGAGCGAACCCTCCGCATCAGGAAGGAGATGAGTTCCTGCACAGGTGCTAGAGTGGCACATGCCGCTGCATTCGTCTAAACATGCCTGCCTCCTTCTCTTTGCTGTCATCCAGCAGGCACTGCCTCCATGTTGTCAGAGCGACAAGCATTCATACCCGCTTCACACATCCGCATGAACTGTCGACCTGCTGGATTCCAGAAGATCGAGATCTTGTTCGAGGCCGACATTTTGCCGCTCCAACTCCTCGATTTTCTGCACCTGAGCCACTTTTCAGGACTTGTAATGCTTGCCTAGCTTATGGTAGATTATGCACAGAGGATGAACTCTAACTGCTAGGAGCAGCACATAAAGCCATCCAGATGATCCAACAGCCTGGAAATACAGGCGGAGGCGAGCATCAAAGGCAGGATAGCAGGCAGCTGGTGGCCTCGAGACCTGGTGCAGGCGGAGTCGCCTCCGCCTTCGAAGAGCGCTGGCTAGGTTCACAGTGGGTTAGGTAGTTAGGGGAATTGGAAATCTCCCCGCTGGGATGATGGAGCCTCTGGCTTCTTTTCTGGGCTTGCCAGTTGCTGCTGACGCTGCCGGATCTGAGCTCTCAAATCCTCTGCCTTCCATACAGCTGCCAACATGTTGGATGGTATGGCCGAAGGAACGTGCGCCTGCTCCGCTTTGCGGCGCTTGACTTCTTCCGTTGCGTCTCTCACTTCCTCACGTGGTGAGACACAAGTGGTGCGGACGTAGCAGGATAACCAAAGCGTCCAAGTTCCTGCAGCTCAGTTTCCATGGCCAGGAGGCTGTCGCCTCACAAATTGAAGGCTTCCCTTCCCTTGTCAAGTCATTCAAATCACGCAGCTCTGCTGCCTTCAGGTGGGCGCAGGGAGAACGTCGGGCTCGAAACAGGCCCAGAAACCTGGTACCAGGAAGCCAACGGTCTAATTCACAATAATGAGAAACCCCAGACTCAGAAGATGTATTCCAAGCGTCTAGATCACCGTCCGACCCCAGATCCCGTGAGCTGGTGATACAACCCCCCTCCGATTAGCGATCTTTTCTGGGACTTTTTGAGTTGTTGTTGGGGGTCGGGTAGGGGTCCCTGCATTCGGTCCGCTGGGTTGAGGCCACGTCCAGGCAGGGGGGCCTGTTTTGGCTGCAGTTTGCTGCATTTTCTCACTCCCCCTCCTTTCCCTCTTCTTCCTCTGTCTCCCCAACTGCCCTCCCCCATCAATGACTCAATGACTCAAGCCCGGACATGCTGCTCACCCCGGGATCAACAGCCTTGACACACTGACTGCTCCGTCCCAGAGTCCCAGCCACCCTTGCCGAGGTGTGGCTGCGCAGGACCTCTTGGCCATGGGGGGTGTTCCCCGTTGTAGTTGCGATCTCTCCTGTGGCTGCCCAAGCTTGGGCCTTGAGTGCAGAAGGTAGCTTTAGATTTTCTTCCTTGATTGAATTCATCTGCGCGCACCCCAAAAGCAAGCAGAGCCGCGGGGCAAGAGCTGGCCTCCCACTGCAAGTCGGCTGTGTCTTCGTTGGACACTTGAACATGCACGGCCTGCACAAGAAAACCATTGGCTGCAGTTGGTATCAGCGTAGCACATCTCACCATTCGGCCTGTCGAGATGGATTGCTTTCAGCATCTTCGTGAGCTTGCTGCGTTTCGCTTTCATCTGTAGGTGGCACTGTATCTTATTGGCAGCTGTCGCTTCAAAGTATTGTTGCGCCTTGCAGGAGTTCTGCGGAAAATTGCGGACACGTACTCTCCACCACTTGTGGAAGCTTATCCAGGTCAAGCTCAATCAAGTGGGACGCGATGTCCTCCTGGCCGACTTCGCTGCGAAGTCTCAACGAGCCTAAACTGAGGAAGAGCTGGCCTGCGCGAAGGCCAGACGCTCTCGTTGCAGGACGCCCCTATGTTCCATTCTCTCCTGCCTGGCACACACTGCCCAAAAGCATGGACACGTGTAGGACGTAGTCTACAGTCTACATTACAACTGCAGAGTCCTCACCAGAAGCGACTCGATCGCAGCATCACGCTTCCTCTTGTCAGCTTTAACTATCCCATTGATGTCACTTCTCGATCAAAGCACCTAGGACATTGGCCTGACTTGGCTGAGAACAGACTCGAGATGGCATTGAAGCTCATAGGTCAGGCCTTGCACGTCATGTGTTAGATACACGTTGAAGCTTGCCCACGTCACAAGCTGGGAAGAAGCGCGCGAGCTTCCTTGTGAGGACTGCAGCCTCCGACCTGGGCCAGCTTCGTTGAAGGTCATCACTCGCTTGTGGTGGTTGGGCCCTAGCCCAGATCATCAAGCTTTCCCTCCGAAGCACGGAGCTGCTCTTCCAGGTCTGACAACCTCAGTTCCGCTGCATCCCTGTCTCGGGAAGTGCAGCTGCTACTGCCCTGTGTTTGTACCCTCCCGCGTGGTCCGCCTGGGTGAACCCTTCGGCCTCTTGTCGGCTGCCTGGCGCGCAGCGCAGGCAGTGCAAGCGGCCGCGCTGGCGGAAAGCAAAACGACCTTTTCGGTCAGCCGGCCGATTTGAGCCTGGAGCTCGGAGTCTTGATGAAATGCAATGAAGTTCAATGAATGCCCATGAAGCAACAGCAGGCCTGCTGCTGGTCAACTGCTTCGCGAACACGTTCCAACTCTTTCTGCCTGCAAGCGCTCCATTGACGCAGGCCATAACTTAACCATTCTTCAGTTTGAGCGTCCAGCTGCTGCTGTACTTTGAACAGCAGCACCTGCAAGTGCTAATACAAGTGCAAAGTCCACACCAACTCCAATCACCATGCCGGGTGCGCAGTCATAACATCCTGCAGTCACTGATCAAAAAAATCGAGGAAAATGTAAGGCACAGAGCTTTGGCCAGCCCACGGTCCTCTGTCGGCCGCGGACCGTGCTGGATTGGCAGGGAACCTGATAGCTTTCTACCCGCAGATTCCCAACGAGCAAACCAGATTGTTCTCAGGCCAGATCCACCGTCTTCAGGCTCCTCTGGGAAAGGTGCACAACCAGTAATTGAGTGGCAGCAGCATTAAGTCGTCAGTTTCAGTCAGTCAGTCAGTCACTCACTCAGTCAGTCATACGCCGGGCGGCGCGTGGACAGAAATGGCTCGGGACAGCAAATCACGCCAGACCAAAGGGTTCTGTGCAAGTCTGGTGACTTCACGGTGCCCATCGCAAAATTCATACGCTTTATTTCTAACTTCACTAATCCACTCACGTCTCGGCCTCCCCACCCTCCTGATGTATCTGCTGGTTGCCGGTTGCAGCGTTCCGGGGATGAAAGACGTCTGGTGCATCGGATGCTCAACCGGATATCTCACGACCTTACCAAAAAGAAGAAGTTGGCGCTTCAAGAGCACGTCAGTGGCAGCTTGACAACCCGCACAGAGAAGGGCACACGCGTTGGAAATTCGAGAAACAAATGCAGGACGAATTCCAAGAATGCGTCGTGGGCATCGGTTTTGAAAGCCATCCAGGCGCAGTTCAGCTGCAGAAAGACAGAGACAGCTCAAACTATACATCAATTTTGATGCAATGAGGGCCCCATAGATTTGAAGTTTCCGGGCAATGGGTAACGAAGAATGTTTCCAAACCTTTTGCACTTGGAGGAAGTCAGCCTTTGCCATCCCAATTCGCCTACCAAGCTCATGCCCGGGCAAACCGTCACAGCTGACAATGGAACCAAGGTAGTCGATGCCCCGTTTGGGTTCGATGCGATCCCCTGATGGTGTACGAAAGGACGATTGGCATTGAACCTGAAGTAGCAGAAACTTGTCCCAGTGAAGCTCCATCCGGTACAGTTGGCCAGCTTCAGCAATTTGCGAAAGAAACTCTTGTAAATGCCCATCAGAAGAGGCAAGAAGTAAGGTGTCATCAGCATAAACAATATCCGCCAGATCGCCACGATGGTATGCAGCCAGAGGAAGTGCATCCAAGTTCGAAACAGCATCATGCATCAACACAGTCATGGTGATGATGAATAACAGCGGGCTCCCTTGGCCTTCAACATAGAAACTTCGATGTAGCATCATGTTGCGTACCATGTGCAAGCAGGGATCGGGAATGCCGAAACGATGAAGGGCGTCAAATAAGCTGTCTACATTTATTTTGCCGAAGGCTTTCTTCCAATCAAGTGCCAATAGGCGAGATGACCCCGCTTCGTTGCGCACATGCCAGCTCAACCTTCCGAAGTGCAACAAATAATGCATCTTCGGTGCAATGACCCTTTCGAAAGCCAAATTGGGATTTCCACAGTCTGTTTTCAACCCCCGCATCCAGAAAGCGTTGTTTCAAAAGTGAAGCGAAAAGCTTAGCTGCAATGCTTTGCAGACAGATTGGCCGATAGTTATTGGGATCAGCTGGGTCGCCCTTCTTGAACAGCATCGCAACGGAAGCAGTTGACCACTCGGTAGGAATTTTAGTTTGCCAACAGTAGTTGCAGAGTTGCAGCAGCCATTGCAAAGACGAGCCCAGTTCCACGGATAAAGCCTTGAAAACCTCCGCTGGAACGTCTCCATTTTTTGTGGCCTTACCGTTAGACATCTTGCCAATGGCCTTCCAAAGCTCCGTCATGCTGAAATTACATGTTGCACGGGAAGCGGAGGGCCTAAGCAAGCTCTGACGCCTGGAACCAAGGTTGTCGGCCGTACTTTCCATTGTATTGTTTCAAGATGTTCTGCTAACGTCTCCGCTTGCATCTCGGACGAGGCGAGGTCGCCGTCGGCACTTCGGAGTCTGCCTTGTCTAGCCACCCGCCCACGACGCAGTTTCTTAATGGATCTCCAATTCCCGGAAGAAGCCAAGTCTTCAAGCCATCTGGATCGATCATGTTTGGCTGACGTGTTTTTGACTTCCGCTTGCAGACGTCTCTCAGCATTCCACTGGCCATGTATTCGGGCCGTCCGCCGCTGATGCAACAAGTCGTCAGTCTCAGGCATCCGCAAAGTATAGTGGATATGCAAACTGCCTTACCTTGCCTTACACACATGTACATGCATGTCCTCCGCACCAGGAGCGGTTGCAGCCTGGGCTTCGGTTGCATTGCCTTGAAAGGCGTTGCGGGATATCTGAGACCGGGACTCGTTGCGCTGACATAGCATCATTCCGTGCGGAGGCAAGCTCCTAGAGTGAGCAGGCTGAGCCAACTTTTTCTAGACCACAGTCAGCCGTTGCTTTGCCACCGGCTGTCCCACCTCCATTGCAGCTTTCAAACGCTCCTGCAATGAATGTACCTGGCTGTTGGAGTCATGCATGGGGACCACCCGGCAAGGCTGATAGCCACTTTAAAGACTCTTTCCATCAGCTCGTTGTTGTGGGTTGTTCATGCCAATGATGCCAATTCAACTGCATTGCCGGCCCTGATAGGCGTTGTCGAGTTTTCTGAATCTCTCACTGGCAGTTGCTCGGCAGGCCTGTTCTTAGCCTTCTTGGCTTTGTCACCCGCGCCGGGATGTTGCAAACCGCTGCAGTCGGACTCTTCGCTCAAGGTTTCGCATCCGTTGACGGGATATGCTCCAAGCACATCCCAGCACTACAGTAGGTGCAATAAGCTTACCGACAAGCCATCGCAGGCTGTCACATGCGCGCACGAAGAGAGTAACACGTATGGTATGCTTCATGGGATCAAGAGGGGGTGCAGTGTGGAAGCCACCAAAGCGGCACCAGTTCGACGAGAGAGGAATCATGTTTTGCCTATGTCATGCTTCAAATGTCTACCGTAACGCCAAGAATGCAGGAACTGGAGACTTCGACCGCAACTTCACGCAGTTGCAGGCGTAGGCAGACAGCTGACACTGACCTCCTCGCGGGCTTCTGCACTTGCGGCATCAGCCTGCTGGTGAAGCTTATCTTGCTTGTGCGGTGAGCTGAGCTTGAGCAGAACTGCCTCGGGGTGAAGAATGCTATCTTTGGCCTGACTGAGCAACATAGTGTAAGTGCACAAAGTGTTTCAGAGCCCACTCACTGAATTCACTGAAGACCGAGGCCAGCACTGCCTGGAAGGCCTGGAAAGATGCACCATCCTGGCAATGAACAAGTCTCTGAGTTGCTACTATACTTCAATATTTTCTTTGGCAACCCTCTTGGAGCCACGCGGACAAGGATGACTTCAATGATGCTGCCCGCTGACCGATTGCAGAAACAGCTCCTGCGACATGAAGCCCAAATGAAGAGCTGAGTAGCTCAGAAGATCTCTCAGGCAGAGGGACAAATGCATGGGCCTGCTCCGACCTTTCGCAAGGCATCCACACCGGATGGCTGGGAGGCTTGCGCTTCTTGGAAGTGGCGCAGAGATCTTGCGTTCTCCTGCGGAGCGTGGACTGAAGGATTCCGCAGTGCCGCCGGAAGTACCCCACCTCTCGAAGCTCTTCGGTTTTCATCTTCAACAGCAGCAGCTCCTCACGGGATCTCACTGAAAAAACTCATTTCGACATGTGTCACCGTTGAGGTGAGTCCTGCTGTAAACGGACAAATTCCTCTGAACTGAGACCAGACGCCATGGCGAATGAAAACCTCTGACCACATTAACTTTCAAATTGCCAAAGTGGTCTCCCCCAGCCGCTGCCAGCAGCTAGCACTAGTGTAGCACACGATACCCAGCACACGAGGCATACAAGAACCTCACTCGTAGCCCTAGCCCTGGTTGGAGAAGCTTTGTGCTTGAGCCAGCCATGATCGCAAGAATTTGCTCAAATCGCAACTGACTCGTGTATTGCTCAATGTCTGCGTACAAGGCTGAGCATGGGCATCTTCCTTGGCAATAAGTTCTTGCTGCAAAGTCTTGCTGTACACAGCTTTGCGCAGCAGCCCAGGCAGTCCATTCGGGTCTAGCCTGTGGCCCTGGTTCATTTACAAGCTTCCATGGCCTTCACATGTCTCCACGGCATGGGTCTAGTCACAGCTAGTCCAAGGTGTCCACCCACGATCCATCCTAGAATCAAAGCTGTGCGGCGACCGGGCTTCTTGCAACCCGCTTCCTATGCTTGTCCTGCCTCTTGTGGCTCATCGCACTCATCCTCCGAGCTGCTTCTACGCGACCATGCATCCACGCAGCCTCGGCATGGAAAGCGTCCAGACAGAATGTGTGGCAGAATTAGTTAACGAAGTGCCTTCTTCTGAAGAGTCCATGGACTCCAACTCGTCAAAATCCTGGCAGCGTCGGTGGAAACGTGCGTGCATTGCCCTCCCTGTCCAGGACATGCAAGGAGCAAGGAACACCGTCTCTTCCAGCCCCAGAACGGGATCCTTGGACGACATGGATGCAGCAGATGCTGGAAAACACAATGTGCCATTGGCGACTTTAAAGCTGCCAGCTCTGCAGCCAGGAAATGCCATCGAGAGCTTTTGGCTACTGCATTCAGCTAGCAGCTTTCATGTTCTATAGAGGCACGGAAAGACTGCGATTCCCAATTGCGACCGTGCACAATTCCCTGAGATTCCGTTGTCCCAGAGCAGATGGACAAACGCACACACCTGCAGCCGCGGCTCGTGCAACTGCACAGAGGCAGTTGGCAACTGTTGCGTTGGCTCCGAGAGCCTAGGGCCGTTTAGCTGGTACATTTGCAATCAGTCTCTGTTAAATGGAACATGCAGCTAGCTCACAAGATCGCACAGAACCCAAGAGCCTGACGCGTACACATCCCAAACAAAATCATCAGGACTCTGCTGAGGCCTAATCACACACAGGCAGGCATCGCTTCATGCCAAATTCTTCAATTGCTTCGGATCCGGCGCGCAGGGGGTCGCGACAAGCTCCATCCCATTGACCGTGAACCCGGAAGTTGCTGCCTCGCATCTCGCAATGATGTCTTGCTCTGCTGCTGTGTACATTTGACAGCGGCAGCGCTAAAACGTGAGTCTTGGCAGCTTCTTTGTGCTGAGCTCCTGGCAGGCATGGTGCAGTCTGGAGACTGGGAACGGTCAACGTCAATCAAGTGCACGTTTTCACCAGCATGCCTCAGCGTCAGACAAGACATGTCAACTAGCATCGGCTAGCGCAGCTCCGGTGGCTCTCTGCTCTACTATTTCTACTCCGTTCTGTCTTGTGAGAGACACCCATGGCTACATTGCAGGTGGCCACATCTGAGCGCCATCACCCGTTGACCATTCGTCGCGACGCCTGCACCAAACAAACGTTTCGATCTCGGAAGACTCTGCAGGGCCACTGCAGGGCCAATCAGCACTCATCACGACTTTCCCATACTTCGCCTCTCTCAGCTCCAGCATGGGCTCTAGTCTTTGCAAGCTCGCTCCTGAGATTTGGGGAGAGTGCAGACCGCCATACAGGAGTTGTAGGCATGTCCTTGCGGCATTGCAGGCCATTCAGCATTGGCAGCTGCTTGAAACCATGCGAGAGGAAGACATGATTCCTGACGCTTGCAAAGGGATGCACCATCAGGCCCAAGCCCAAGACCACGCCGCATGAACAGAGAAGAACAGTGCAGCATCCTCCTCTGGCCACTGTCTTGACCTTGAAGTGCTCATGCCAGAATGCAAGCAGACATTGGAATCCTGCGAGTGGCCCACCCAACTGTGTCAACCAACTTCAGAGCCGCAGCTGCGGCATCAGGTCTTTTACCTTGGACGTCAAGGCATGGCAGCGGTATACAGAAGTCATTGGCAATCCTGCATCGCAGACACATCGGAAGTATGGGCTGTCTGTCTGCTTAGGAGCAGGCGTTTGTCCAAGGCTTTTTTGGGTTCCTTGCGAATAATTCTCCGGTGCTTCCGCACCATCGAGGCCGAGAATGAAGCAGACTCTGACGCTGCTCCTCCAGCAATATCTCCGGAAGCGGCTCCTCATCAAGCCGCCTCTCAGAGCAAGGAGTCCATATTGAACGCTCCACGAAAACTGCACCGGATCTACCAGCTTCACTTGCCTCTTCACGCGCACCAGCACCCGTCCATCCTGACATCCGGCAAGACGGCGGATTGCAGAACTCAAAGCACATGATCACTGGGTTTGCAGCGTGGGCCAGCCCCTCCATCACAGGAAACACTCCGATGATTGACTCAGAGGCTGAAGTTGCTTTGTTGAGCTTGCATTGCCACATGCTGCGAGCTCATCAGTCTTGTCATTTCACCACATCTTGGCACATCATACTCGTAATGAAAATTCTCAAAGCTGCGCACTCTGCATGTCCGATGATGTTTGTCTTTCTTGGCGAGACCTGGAACCCAAAATCAACAAAAGCTCGCAGTGCGAGATAATGCCGGCTGATTTCCAGCCAGCCAACGCAACCTGTCGTCACAGCTGATATGGCATTTTCCGATGCGGCTTGGTGAAACTCCTCCTGCTGATGTTCAGCAAAATGGATGAAGAGATACAGCGTGTTGGCCGGCCGGTCAGCGTGAAGCAGCTAAGCAGAAAACCAAAGATCAACGCTCACATCAGCTGCGCATGTACTTCTAGACGTCTATAGCTACCCTGGCTCACAGTGTGTCAATCTCTGGCTGCCGGCACACTAGCCGTGGACTTGGAGATGCAAGCTACCGACGCTAGCATCTGGAACGTCGGCTCTTGCTCGTGCTTGATGACTCTGGTTGCGTGGCACGTCCAAGGGACCCGCAGCTGGAAACCTTTGCTGCAAACCAGGAACCAGGTTTGGAGGGCATCTGAAACTAAGACGCGCGCAGCGTTCATGCTGTCCAGCTTTCTTCGCAGTTCTTCGAGTTCCTGCTCTGCGGCCTTCTCACAAGACACGCATCTGGAAGGCCCGGAGTGAGAAAAGCAGTGACCTGCCGCCGCTCCCGCTCGATCTCAAGTTCCTCGGCACCAGGAAAGAATCATCAAGTGTTGAAAAGGCAAGTGCACCTGGCAACAAACACCAAGGGTGCCACTACAGACAGCACTGTGGAGCGGCAGGACATTCCGGAAACTGAACTTCTCGCTGAGATGCCTGTAGCCAGATGGGAAGCATCTCTGTGCTTGGCGAGGCCGTTGCACCATGCTGGGGGCACCGGAGCAAGCGGTACCAATGCGTTTTTGGCTACAGCCAATTCGGCTTCCCTGGCAGGTCGACATCACACCCTGGCATGGTGAATCGCAATATGTTGATGGTAGACTCCTCCTCATTTACACCATACCACTGACCCCAGCAGTTGAAGCCTTCAGCTCAGACTCGACCTGCAAGTGCAAACTCAGTGTAAGCCAATGCAATGTAAGCGCACGGCATGAGATCCACATCAAGCAAGCACATGCAATCACGCGGTCGAGGAATATGAAGAAATTAATGCCCTGCATTGCTCTGCCGAGCACCCAATGGGACGCATTAGCGTGAATCTGCACATGATGAACCAACCGGAGTGTGAGGCTAGCCAACTTTATATTGGCATTGCAGCGGCATCCTATTTGCTGCTGTGCTTGTGACTTCAGGCCCACATGGCATGACCATCCTTGCAGCTTCTTGCCCTTCTCAAGCATGCTGAGAACCCCGGAACATCCCAGTACCCCACGGATTGTCCAATGAAAGCCACTTGCCCAAGGCTTCTCAGGGCCCGGCAAGCTCAGGTTCGCCTCGAGCAGTTAAGATCTCTTGTCCTCACAGAACCCACTTCATAGATCAATTTTTGCAAATGCTGCAGGTCACATCTATTGAAGAACAAAGCCTCTGCATGCCAGCACGCTCCCAGATTGCCTGGACCTTGGTTTCTTGAAACCAGCCACAGCGCAAAGAAATCCCCTACATAGCAGTGCGGTCCGAAAGCGCGGCCAGACCTACCTGTTTTTTGCCTGCGCCACTTGCGCCACCTGCGCCAGCTGCCCCAGCTGCGCCTGCGCCACTGCGCCACCTGCACATTCTGCACCAGCTGCACCACCTGCGCCAGTTGCGCCACCTGGACCACCTGCGCCATTTGTCCAACCTGCGCCACCTGCGCCAACTGCTCCACAAGCGCCATGCAGCGCCACATGCGCCACTGCGCCGCCTCACCATCTGCGCCAGTTGTGGCAGTTGCGCCACCTGCGCCGCCAGTTGCGGCGCCTGCGCCTCCTGCGCCATCTGCGCAAGCTGCGCCAGTTGCGCTACATAGTGATTACATCCTGAAGTTCGATCCAGGCTTACTTGCAGCAAAAACAGAGGGACCGCGTGAGAACGAGCACCACGCGGGACTCAAAAAATGAAAATGCAGCGGATAATGCTCCGCGAGAGCAAAGATCAAGATCCTTGAACGTGCGGAGATTTCTCATCCGACCAACAAGGCAGCCAACGCCGGCCACTCTCTACAACAGATGTACTTATATTGTGACTGCTGTAGGCCTTGAGGCTTCTCGAACCTGTACAGAATCGCTGGCCTGAACGCTTGTACACGAGTTGTTGGCCCCAGTGCGCTCTTGCTGCAGCACTGCAGTCCACAAGTGACTCACAAAAAGCCAATCCAGCATCACTGAGGCCCCTGAACTTAGTCATGTGGCATTGAACCTGAACGGGATGAAGCGAAGCACCTTTACATGTCACAGGGCTTCCGCTCGCAACCAGCGAACAGCATGCAAAGTTCGATGTCTGCATGCCACAAACGCTCGCAACTCAGGTGCAAGGAACGACGAGCCTCGGCTCTTTTTACTAAACACGTGAGGTCTTTCCCCTGATGCCCATGCCATCCCACATCACGCCATGACTCAAATCCACCCTCGAAATTGTCCAGCCATGATTCATATGATTCTGCGGGGCAAAGGCCTCATAGCCACACCAATTGAAATAACATGCTATCGCATACGGATCCTTTTGCCTGCAGAGGCAGTTTTTCCTGCAGGTAAGATGAAACCGTCAGTAGCCACTGGGACCCAAGGCTGCGAAGCCCAAGCTTGATGAACAACATATGAACTACAGTCATTATTTCCCGAATGATGGAGAATCACATGGACAAGAAAATGGAAATGATATGGAAACTGGGATTATGTAGGGCGTTCTAGGGCCTGTTCTTTGCTCTCTTTCCCAACAAAGGTTGAAAGCCTCATACTTGCGCGGACTTTTGAGCGGGACTACTGCTGGCCTCTGGGCATCTGGGAGCTACAACTTGACTAGGAGCGCCTGTTCTCTGACATAACCCGTGCTGTTGACGAATTTTGCCTAAGAATGAGCATGACGATGGGTCCTCCAGCAGCGTAATCACTCGAACTCCTTTCTAGGGGAAGCCCTTGGCTTCGCTGAGTTCGCAGCTCTCCGGTGGCGAGGCGTGCAAGCGGCGTCCTAGGTATTCTCCTGAGCAGGAACTCTTCAAAGCTGATCTTGAAGTGGCTCGACGCCCATGCAACAAAATGCAACCAGGCACCGCCAGCTAACCGGGCAGCTGCCCTCGCTCATCCTCGGAAACATGCATGCCACATCGAAACCGAGCACTCCCACGTGATGCGCATGAACAACAATCCGCAAAGCCACGTAGAGTTCGCAGTGGCCCGAACAGCTGCTCCCTGTGAGTGAGAGAAAGCACCCAACTGCCGGGATGAGGCTGTTTTTCAGATGTGCCTCCTCTGCATCGATGCGATTGCGCCAGAACTTTTCGCACTGAACCGGATTTTTCGGCTCTGCGCCAACGTAGTAAGACATTGCAACCTGCTGCTCGCAGTGCTTGCAGATTCTGATCTTCCTCAAGCTTGGGCTGAGAACTGGGTGCTGAGCTCCGCCAAGCCCTGCAGAGACGAGCGCGGACTTCGAGCCAAGAACATGCCAGAGCAGAGGCTGCAAGACTGGATGCGCAACATCAAACACCAATCATTAGCCCTGTTTAAATGCAACTTGTTGTTTGCTGGACGAGCTCACCGGCTGGTACTTGATGCCAGCTTTCTGACCATGACGGCTACACGTCGCCATGGCGGCTGCAGAAACATGTGTGAAAACGAGGGCAGCCATGGGGTCATTCTCTCGGCCTGGTGCAGACTAACGGACACGACTCAGGCTCAATTGAAGAATTCCGGCCTGGTAGGGCCATCGGCGGGCCGTGCCGGCCTCTAGCTGATGTGAATGGGGCACTCAACTCTTGATGTATCTTGAAGCCACTTTCGCTTGGGCGGTAACCCAAATCTCTCGTCCATGGCCAACTGTGTCACTTCCTCGATGGCCTGCCTCCTGAAGCAGAGATCTTTTGTTGAAGCACCTCCTTTGGCCGCTCGACGATGGTCCTCGCTTTCGCTTCTTTTTCGAAGTCGTTCGCGACTGTGTCTGAGTTCATCTCAGGCTGCATATACCTCAGCTTCTGCCAGGGAAACGGCAAAGAATTTTCCTTTATACTTTGCTTCTGGGAGGTCAGCGAATGCACACAAATGGATCCGAGGGCCATAGAGCCAAACGATGCTGCCTCAAAGGCCAGGTGAATCCAGACCAGAAGACCAGTCACACGGAGAGGCGCTGGCCATGGTCCCCAGGTAATGTCGCAGCGGCATGCCCATCGCCTGAGTGCTTAAGAAGCAGCGGTTGCGCTTCCACACCAGAGGTCTTTCCAGCACCCGGCCATGGTGCCGTGCCACACGATGTGCTGGCGGGGCTATGCTGGCTATGCTTTCCACTGTCGGTGCTGTGTTTGCAGAATCTGGGAGTATCAGGCTAGCACAGTCTGGTCTAGATGAATAGTGAAACAAGCATGTTTTGTATGAATGCATACTATATAGAGGAAGTCATGAGCCATGAGCACAAGAAAGGCGCCCACAAGATCTGGCCTATGCTTCGATCAACAGGGCTGATCTCTGCCCTCTGGATGCGCTGTCTTTTGCAGCACCAGACTTCAGTGCCGGCGTACATTTGCTAAGGGCTGAGAGAGCTGGCATCATAGCTTAGCAGCAGTCCAAGTCTTGGGGCCGGCAACATTGGCCCGCCATCACCAAAGCTTCTCTGCGCAAGCTAGGCAGTAACATGCAGTAACAAGCCAGCCGTGAGCTGAATGATCTCAAGCCTCGGGCCAGTGGTGGCCAGTCCTTGCATTTCAGAGCTCACGTGTTACAGCCTTGGTTTTACCACTGAGGCTGAGCAGTCCACAGTCGTGTGTACAGTAGATCACCACAGTAGACCACAGTGAGAGCGCCTGGCTACTGAAATAAATCTGGACTCTCAACCTGAGCCCTCAGGCGTCAGCTTGGCACCAGGCATATCGGAGTAACCACACGCGCTCCAACAGATGCAGCGCGCCTGACGGACTTATTTCACGCCGATAGCTGTTAAAGCTTGCTTGACAACATATAGCAGTACTTCGCAATTTGGCTTCGTGACCACAAAGCTAATCCATGCTCTTGATTAATAAAACCCCTTAGATTTACAGAAAACTATTCGGGCCAAATTAGGGTTTCAAAGGCTACTTTAAACACGGAGACAGGTTTTGGCCAAAACAATCCTTGATTTAAAGAAGATCATCCCCAAACCCCAAGAGAATATGGGTCCAGCTGTTTTAGGCTCTAGAACTTAAACTTACACCTCAAACCTGTTCTGTAGTCCTAGAAAAGTAGTAGGGACCTACTAACTCTAGACTCCAGAGAGGGCCCCGCAAACAGCATTTGCCTACTAAACTTTACTAGGAATTTCAGGGCCAAACATTGCTTCCTGAGCTACCCCTTACTGTTGCTTCCGTGGACGTTATTTAACATTGACATCTCCTTCTGGCATCTGGGGCCCCTGAAATCATGTGAGTAGCGTTTTTTTTGATGGTTGAACCCAGTAAGATAATATCCCTTATATAAAATACTAGACCCCAAAAGGAGGATAGAATCTTACTCTATAATGGGCACCCTAGTATCCCCAAATAAAATACTACTCATGAGGCTTTTCTATTCATATAAGAAGGGGGGGCCCTTGTTAATCAAGAGCGTGGATTACTGCAAGCGCTGCACTCCTTGAGTTCGGCGTAAGGACCGTCGCACGAATCCGGGCCACTCACCACGTGCCTGAAGCCAGAATTGCTTCAGTCTCACTCTCAACTTGTCCAAATTAAGCAGCGAAGCCTGTCCCAAAGAGCCGAAACCCGAACGGTGAAGCCTTGCTTTCGCTTGGCGGCTTGTAGTGACTTGTGGCAGACTGCTGGTAGCACCAGTTTGACTTCTCTGCCGACACGGGCCTTGCTCGAGATGTCACAGCGAGCTGCCTCCAAATGCCAAATAGCGCCCTGCAGCAGAGCACCGCCAGCCTATCAAACAAACTGCATCATCAAAGCTGGCACTGTCAATTGTGCTCTGGGCTTTCTGACCTGGAGCGAAGATGATGCCCTCCACAAGCGCTCCATGCCTGTTGAAGGAGCAAGTGAACAAGCACCTCCTGTACAACTATTTAAACCATTCTTGATGCTAAAAGTATGAACCCTGCCTGGAGCAATCGCTCCTGGCACCGTGTGGCAAAAGCCTTCTGCTGATCACGCCACGCCAGGAAGGATGCTCTCATCAGGAACTGCCTGAGCCCGTCCATGAAGCCTATCACCGCACTCGTTGTCAACACAAGTCGTGAGCAATTCCAACTTGAGGCTGGAACAAGCCCGCGCGTGCAAGGTGCGACAACTGCCTTAGGCGAAGTCTGCCAAGCTCCATATTTTTCAACCCGCAACACGTGCCTCATCTGGATCGTTTGCAGCAGATCTTCTACTGCAGCATCCTCTATCAGTTGTGCTGATCTCGGGCTGAAATCCAACGTCCTCATAGTGAAGCCTGCGATGTCTCGCTGGCATCATCATCCCAGAGTTGCCTTTGAGTGCCGTCCTGCGTTTGGGAGTTCGGGGCCGGGCAAGTCCCAGGTGGCATTCGCGTTCGCAGTCTCTTTTGAAGCTGGGGAACTGGAGGGGCTCAATCTGCAAGAGAAGAGCTTGAAAGGTTCGACATGTGAAGGGGCTGGAGTCAAGGGATCCAAGTTTGAGAGTTCCGAGGTTCGCGGCCGATGGTTTTTTTCGTCTCATGCTCATCTTGTTTGCCCGCGTGCATCGTTGTCTTCTTCATCACTCTGATCTTTGCTCCGGTGCAGTGCGTAGGCTCATAGACGAGTAGAGCGTCGAGATTTGGATGCGAATTGTGTATTTCAGTATCCTGCTAGCCTTTGTGCTAGCAGCTGGTAGCCTCTTTGCTTTTCAAGCTATACTGGCTCTTGCCATGAGCACTACAAAGAAACAAAGGACATGATGCACGAAGCTTCAGCTACGGCAGAAGTACTCTTGGCGTCTGCACCACATGAGATAGAATCCAGGGGCAGAGAGCTTGAAGGCCTTTCCCAGCACCCTGATGTACTAGTACCAGCTTTGCGAACATGCTTCAAAAGATGCGCGAACCCAAGGACTGCGCAGATAGCGTCATCCTTGGTCGGCTCCGTCTCCAGTTGGTCTTTCTGCTCCTCCTGGACACAGATATGGCCATCATCTGGTGCAAAGAACGGCATGTCCATGCGAAGCCTGGGCCCCAACAAGCGCTTCTGCCAGGTCTGCCTGCACAAGACTTCTTTGGTCAAAGCAATCGCAAAGTGACTCAGCAAAGGCCTCAAGCGCCTGACTCCTGAGTTTGGACATCTCCTGAGTTGTGACGGGCTCATGAAGAATGTGCAGAGCATGTGCAGAGCATGCGACCTAAAGATCGCAGGCACTGAGCTTCTAGCGCAACGAGCCTCTGCTCGCCTGAGCGCCTCATCAGCTGCGCTGACAGCGTAGTTGAGATGCCCGGGCAAGCGTATCCGTGGTGACGGCCCCGATTGCCTGTGCAACTTTTGTGAATCGATCGACACCGATTGCCGTCAAAGCAACATGACCAGGCCTTGAAGCCTCTGCCTCAAGATAGAGAGAGCCAGGCGGTGTTTATCTTACACGAGAGCCACTCTCTGGCTGTTAACATCGTTGCCTTCCCCAGTAGGGCATCTTGATGCCATGCAGAGAAACAAGCGAAAAGAGCCAATCGAAGCCTGACAGCACCGTATGGCGAATCTAGAAGCATTGTATTAATAACTGCCACATGTTAGCACAACATTCTCCAAGTTCAAAACATGCAACACATGATCAGCTTTCAACATGGTCACTTCAGTGTTTGCATTTATGCAGGCATAGCTGCTTGACTGCTTGAGGGCGGCACATGTCAGGACAGAGGCTGTCACACACACGGCTGACCTTTCAAGAATTGGTAATCAAGGAAGCCAGGTTTCAAAAGGGTCTGCAAGAGACAGCAATACAAAGTAGATATCCAGAGATTCTGGTCAAATGGCTGTGTGGTTTCCAGAGAAGGTTGAGGCCTTGAAAAAATGGAAGTATTACTGGCGGCCTCAACAGCTGTAGAAGGCCCTGTCTCATGACCACGACTGTAAGCTAGTACACAAAGTACATCTACAGCGTCTACATTTACTTCGCTGCTCCTTGCAAAGCTGCCTGCCTTTGGCTATCAAACAATGCTACCAAAAGCCGTTGTCTGAAGTCCAGCCGAACTTATATCACATGCATCTTCCTCAAGCTGGCGCGAAGCGACTCAAAAACATGGCAAGGCGACCCAACAGCGAAGCCGATGCAGCAGTTCCTGCAGCAATAGATACAGCACTCATGCGATTTGATTAGATGCCCGTAGGAGACAGTACACCAATGATCACTGATGCTACAGCGAAGCTGCCTTATCACGACGTTCCTGCTCAACCAGTTGCGGGCGCAACGAACGCCGGCTTTGAAGTTCTGTCTCCAGCTCGGATTGCACCAGGTTGTGCTCCAGTCTTGCTTCGGTCAAGGCACGGTCCGTCTGCAGGAACTTCTGGCAAAAAGCCTCCTCAGAAATTGTCAGCTGCCGAATATCTTCTTGGAGCTGCTGTCGAGTCTGCGCATGCTCGAGTTCTTCGAAGCTTGTGCGCATCTCCGACTCCTCAAGCACGTGCACCGCATCTTTAAGCTGCTGAGCTGCACAGCGCTCCTCGCTTCTGAGCTGTCGCTCATTTTTCTCATCTAGCTCAAGGCGCCGACACATGATGCTTTGCACACGCAGCTCATCTGAAAGAGCACTACAGTGCTCTGCCCACTCATCTCGCTCTTCCCCAAGTTGAGCAGACTGAGATTCTGAAGCTGCCAGCTCCTCGGCAAACACTTCCTGCCATGCTTGAGGTGCGTGAGGCCACTTTGCCTCATTCACCAGAGCCTTCAGTTCAGCAAGCTCGCTGCTTGCATCACGTAGCTGAGCTGACTCCTCACGAAGAGTGACTCGTTCTGCCTGCCTTTCAGAAACCACCTCCGCTCGCACAGATCGGAGTACTGCCAACTCAGCTTGGGCTGTCTCAGCCTCTGCAAGCCTTGCATCGGTTGCCTCTGCTTGTGCTTTAGCTAGAAGTGCGGCATTTGCAAGATCTGTCTGCAAGTGTCTATCCGCGTACGATGCTAATTCAGACCGCAACATTTCGCACTCCTGCCATTGCTGCAGAACTTTGTCTGCAGCCATCTCATCCATCCGGTCTTGACAGTCCAACATCTCAGCCAACGTCTCAGCACCTCTTGCGGCGGCTTGCGCCGCAACTGCGCTCTGCCATGCAGTGAGACACCACCGCAAGGCAAATCGCGATTGCCGCTGAAGCGCCCGATCCACTGCTCGGGCAGGGATTTGGGCCGACGGCTTACTCGTCAGGATGCGCTCTGCCTTTGCCTTGCTCCGCGAAGAGGAGCAAGACTTTGATGGTTCAGACTGGACAATGCGGATCGCTTGAACGCCCTCACGATTCCGCCTGCCAAGGGGTGGCTTTGCACCCCTGTCTCTTCCTCCGCTCTGAGCACCGTTCTTTAAGCCCTGTTCGTGGCCCAGCAGGCTGTAAGTCCCAGAGCTTACGCTGATTCTTGCCTCATCAGTGTCTTGCGAGCCAATATGCAGAGCTCCATCCTCGCTACCAGTCTCATCCCGCAGCGGTCGTGAGCCAACCCCGAAGACAGGAGTCGCCGGAGCTGGCTGAAGGCGCAGCTCGACTTCAGCTGAAGACTCTGAGATGAGGTCAGCATGGTCAGTAAGACGGCTCTCTTTTTTGCTTCCCGCACAGCCAGTACTTGCAGATACTAGCTGTCTTCCATCGGGAATTCTTGAGGCCTGCCAGTCTCAAGACAAGCAATGTTGTTAAAAAGTCCTACTGGAATTCCAGCGGCCTGGATCGTGACTGGCTCCTTGTATAAAATCCTTATGCGGATCAAGACTATGCAAACTTAGATTCGCAGAAGGCACAGGAGATTGTCGAAGCAGGGTCGCAGACATGCCGCGGGATGCTCTGCAGTCCTGCTTGACCTCCAGAATCAGATGGAACAAAGATCCCCACAGGTCTCTCGAACATGGGCCTGGGCGTCCAAAAAACGTACGCAGATAGGGCTGCGGTCGTCCCATCCTTCAACTTCATCACAAGCCTGGACGATGAGGCATGCTTGGCATGCTGAGCTTCTTCAAAAGTCTACGGCCGCGGGAGCAGACTTCTCGCTGCCCTAACTCTAACTCCAGCAGTGTGGATAGCTTGAGACTTGTGTCTAGAGAGTGAAGTCTTCTGGGTTTTCCTGCACGTTTCCTCCTGCCTCTGGCCACATTTGAGTGACAGCGCTCCCACTGCTGTTGCCTCTGCTGAGACAGGCGAAGGATCAGCCATGTCCTTCATACACTTTGCGCCGTGCTCCCGGCTATGCACATCCTCCTTACCATGTCTCCGGCCGGAGTCCTGAACATCGGGACTCTTCCTCGTGATGCCTTTCTGATCCAAGCAAGGCTCATAAACATGTGGATGCCTGAAAGTGGAGATTGTGCGCTGCCATCACTTCCTTGCACAGCCTGATGTGGGGACAATGTGTGGTGCTCAAATGTGCAGTCTCACTGTGTAGGCTGTGTAAGCAATGACCTCATAGCTGAGGATTCTGAGAACCGCGCTGGCTGCTCAGAACCCTTTCTTGGCCGAGCATGCGCCGCTCTTGCCCTGACTTTCGAGGCAGGCCCCACCCTGGGTGAACTACTCTGCTGGGCAAGCACCCACTTCCACAATAGCTGCAGGCTCGTGACCCATCATGCACCGCCGGCACTGCTGATGTTGATTGAGCCTTTGAAAGGGCTGTAAGTAACTACGGTAATTGGCGCAGGACAAACAAAGGGCCTCGATTGCAGCTCCACGCTGGCCGCCAGAATCCTTTGGAGCGACTTCTTTTGTTTTGGCCTTCAGCCTGCGCGGCCAAAAGCCCATGCAGCCATCCTTGATGCATTCTGTCTGCTAGTTGCGTGTGGGTAATCGAAAAACGTTGCTCCATAGTGCGGCATCTCGGATTGTCAGAAGATGGACATGGTGTTATGGTTATACCTGGTCCATAATGGAATATAATGCATATTGCCGTCTGAGTGTGTGATTTCTGCTGAAGCCTCTGGCTGTTGAAGCGGAGCGCGCTGCTGTAGGCTGCAATGGGATGGGAAGATGCGAGTTTCATCATGTCGTGCAGACCCCATGCACGGCTCGCATGCATCAGTTCTTTTGGCACCAAATACGGGCGACCTCAGTCGTACTCGACCTTGATGATAAACAGATCTGCACACGTGCAAGACAACCTACAGTATTGCTAGCCATAAATGTTGCACTCAATTTATACGAAAGAGACTCCCTTCAACGTGCTTCTTGGCCAGCTTTAAACAAGAGATTCTCTTTAATGCGTTTTGGTTTGGGCCCCTAACCCAATCCAGGCAATCCCCTTAAACTAATCCCCAAGGCCCTAAGTACCATGGGAGCCTTATTGAGGACGCCTATCTTAATTTTCTGGACGCCCTATCGTTAGCAAAAAATGCCACATTATATTCATCATAAAAAAAAAAATCTGCATACACAACTTGATCACACAAACGTGACCGGACCAAGGTTGACACTTCCAGGTGCCGTCTGTTCTTCTGACCCAGGTGGCGGAACCTGGAAGTGACAGCAGCCAGCGGCTACCCGCAGCACAAGGAGTACTACATGTAACTTTGAGGAGCCAGGGGCTGAACTTCTGACCGACACTTCCTGAAGGATCGTCGCGTTCTGGCTTCTTACCAGACTGCTTGGCATTCACCCTTGCCGGCCTCCATGCCCGTTGTGGGCACCATAGTTGGCCCAAGGTCCTCCCTTGTTAGAGTAGTAATCCATTGGGTAAACCTAAGCTGCAGCAGCTATGCTACGCGTTGAGTGTCTACAGCCTCACCGCGTCAAGTCCTGTAAAACAATTGCTGGGGCCATGGCATCTTTGTAGGCAAGGCCCTGTAGCAACAAATGAAATCCAAAACACACTGCTGCAGGAAAGGGCTTCTATGACTGTTTATGACCATCATTCTTATCCTCCCTAAATCAGTTCCCCAACCCCATGCTTCTCACTGCGAACCTACAGCACAGATGGTACACATCATCAGGCTTCATAAGCTGATGCAAGACCTTTCTGCACGGAGCAGCGCGCTCCATGTGGGCAGCAGTCTCAATATGGTTGAACAGAGCGTCCTCTCAAAAACCGTCCATGGAATGAGGCAAACTCTTCTTCAGCAACCTCTGTGCAGAGCCATACAGGAGTGTCAGCACCTCCCTCTGCGCTGCTGCCAACAATGAAGGACGCAAGCCACAACACATTACTCATGAACGTCCCGCGACCAGTAGCCATGTATGTCCTACAGAGACCAGGACAAATTGAACACAACAGAGCTGGTGGCTTGTCCTTCGCCAAAACCCGATGCAGTTGAGTCATCAAAGCCTTTGACGTGGCATAAGCCGAGCCCGGAAAGCCTTTCTCTCTGTGCTGGTTCTGCTGTGCTGCATCAACAAACTCCTCAGCGATGGCATCCAAGCTCTGAACCGTCAAGTCATCTGCTAGCAGCCGTTCTTTCATTTGGGGTGACCAGCTTGAACCTAGCTGGCCGGCAGACGACGACACCCCAACAGACCGAGAATTCGGCCTGAGCAACGGGCGAAGAGTGGTGAGCATGCGCTTGGTCCCGTAGTAGTTTACATTGATTGTTTGTCTTGCCTGATCTGGGAAGGGGGTTGGGTCGTTCATAGGGAAGGCCAGTCCGGCATTGTTGACCAGAATATCAATTCCACCAAACTCTGCTCGAATGAAGTTCCCCAACGTCTCAACAGAGCTCGAATCAGCTATATCGAGTTGGTGAAAGACGAGCTTCACTTGGTGGCCAAGCTCCTTGTTCAGTTTCTCCACAGCGTCCCTTCCCATGTCAGGTGATCTTGCCGTCAAAACCACTGTACTTGCCTCAGGCAGCTTGCATGCCAAACCACGAGCAATCTCGTAGCCAATGCCTGGCACCCTGTTGGCACCAGTCACAACTGCCACAGTCATGGCTGCTGGAAGAGACAAAGACGAAGATCGAAGCTGAAATTGCTGCGAGACATGGGGTTCAGGAAAGGAATGACGCTACGCGCCGAGTCTCAGAGCGCAGCCCCATATGCCACATGAGCTTCGTAGGGCGTCAGCCTGCAGTGAGCTCTTGGTGAAATTGCAAAATCCCCGTTGAACGGGTGCAGCCAAGTCACAGTGGCTTCTCGTAAGAGCTGCCCCAATCCATGGAAAGCCGTGGACAAGCGACTTGCACCCACGCCTGGACTTTTGGCCTCAGGAGTGGTCATTCCCGCACTCTGCCCGGCCATCCCGGCATATCCCGGCATTACACGCAGCAAACCTGCATTCAAGCACGGACCATAAGGCGGCGGCATAAGTGCAAGCCTCTCCGGCGAAATCTCTGACAGCAGAATTGTGAAGTGTGCAACACCTTGCCGACACGCGCACTTTCCTGGCCTGTTATGGTTCAACACTTGCTACAATAAATAGATGCGCCTCGCTGGTCGAGCAACCGTTCAATCTCCTCTAGTACTCCAACACTGCCCTGTCGGCCAAGGGTTCCTGACGGGTTCGCCGAACACAGATCACGCGAAGTAGGGCGCTCACAGCAAAACATGGCAGGGCCACCGAGGACGAGACCGACCTTGGGAACTGGTCCGCGCAACACAAGGCAAAACGTCAAGCACTGCCAACCCTGGCCAACTCTGCCACGTGGTGAGCACTGTCTGGCTGCAGCAGGTTGGCAAGCTGCGCTTCTCTCGCGGCTGCAATGGCAGCCCGTCGGCTCGAGTGCAACTCGTCGTGTGCAAAGCCCTCCCGCCTTAATAGCACGTTCCCTAGCTGCATGTGAGCCTGCAAACATCTGCAAGGAGTCTGTGCTGGGCGGACGTCAGCGTCTGGCAGACCGGGTCGTATCGGAAGAAGTTCCCCCGCAACTGCCTGGCGACAATGCAAGAACCCTTATAAGAGGGCTAGGCTGTGGTAGAAAGTTATGCCCTTCCATCCATCCAAGTGGCATTACAAAGCTGCGTTCAGTGGGTACCATGCATCCCTGAAACCTGAAGCATCGTGCCAGCCAGACGGGTTTTGAATCATGGCGCTTTCAAGGTGGAATCTTCCATCGCACACGAAAATCGCCTGCAAGGATTGCGTATAGTTACAGGACATCTTCCGCAACACTCACTCATCAAAGTGCAAATTCAACGTACGAAATATGTACATATGTATATGTCGTAAAAATTGGAAAAGAGCAGGCAGACAACTGTCATTGCAGAGTTGCAGAACACTTCACCAAGAGCCAGGCTGCATCAACGTCTCCAGCATTGGGCGACGTGCAGCCAAGAGTTTCTCCGATGCCCAGTGGCTTCACCTGACGGCTAAACCTACGGCTCGTGAAGAAAGTACATGGTCCACACATTCTCCGGCTCAGCCGGCTCGGAACAAGAAAACGCTGCAAATTTTGCTCGGCCATCGGTCTTTGCTTGGCCAATGGCTTGCGGGACTTTGGCCACCCGATCTTCGGCCTCAAGGCCATTGCTGCACCTCCATGAAACGAACTTGACTTTTCGAGTCGGGCCTCCTTGCGAAGCTCGTCCACTGCCTCTCGGAGCTTCAGTCAGCGACCGCTTCTCATCACTAAAACAAAACATCTTGGGACCTGCAGCGTGCCCGATGAAAACTGAACGCTGCTCATGAAGGCAAGACCTGGGCCAAAGCAGGCGGGCAACTGACAGTCTGGATTTGAAGCTTTGAATGCATGGTTGCTGACGTTTATCAGGCGTGAAATTATGTCGAACAGTGTCAACAAGGTGCTCCACATCCACCTCAACCTGCAGTCAACGCGCTGCATGCCGTTATGTACAACACGCAAATCCACCTCCACGTGAACATAAAGTGTGGTGACAGTTGTTTGATCTGTGGGCACCTAGGCAGCCAGAGGCCCCATGTCAGACAGTCAGAAAGGCACCCACAAAAGGGGCATGTCGCAAATCATCTTGGAGCCCTACGATACAAGAGTGACCTCACTGCACAGGGTCGTTCGCAGCGCATGCAGGCACAGTCGCAAGCAAACACAACGAGTGCTTCAGCTCAGTGCCGTAGTGTATCAGGAAGTCGACTCCCAAGGCAGATGCCTGAAAAGGCAAAGAGCAAGGCAAGGCTGATGACGATAAGAAATGAAAAGCATCGCGCTGCCGCTACATCTCTTCCATTGCTACGAGTACAGTACTTTGCACTTGCTCCCGCTGCTCAGATAGACGTGTTTGCATGATTATCCTTCCCGTGAGCTAATTGCAACTAACTCCGCACCTCTAGGTGACACATACAGTTCTCTGTCGCTTGCTTGATGGTCAAAACTACGGCAAGCGACGCCGAGGTCGTCGATGCAACACGCGCCGAACGTCACGTCCCCGAATATAGTGCTGCTTTCGGCCTTTGGCAGTCGAGGCGTGCGGGTAGACTTGGCTAGTGCAGATCATTTAAGACCCTGGACTGTTGGGACGAAGCGCGAAAAGATGTCGGCCAAGGCTGTGGCCTAGGTGAAAAATCAAAGTTAGGATAACCCAAGCCTTGGGCGCATCAGCGCATCCCAGCTACTGACCCAGCCCTGCAAGCCCTCTGGCAGCTGCAGGCCTGATTCAGGGACGCGCGAGCATTGCATCACCGAATGCAGCTTGCAAGTGCTTGCAACATGTGCGCCTATGTGCCGCGCGCCGGCACGCCGTAGTTTCCAAACAGAGCGGTGGACCTAGCGCATGTTAGCGCATATTGACGCATGTTGCGGGCATCTCAGCACACATGGAACGTCATGGAACTAGAGCCGGCCTCGAAGTCGTGAGTCCGCGGCAGCCTGGTTGCGATAAATGAGTTCAGCTCTTCATCACCCAGGATCTCTGCAGGGATGCGTCGGTTGGCCTTGCTGGGCGACTGGAACAAGCGGTGAAGCTCCAAACCGTCTCCCACCCAGTCCCTCACACCATCACATCTTGACATTTAACGACAAAGAGCAGGCTGCGAAAGGGAGCTGTAAGTCATCTTGCCGTGGGATCCCAAGATCCCAGCGCTAGTCCTTGACCTGAACGGTGGAGCTGCCGGCAAAGGCTCAGCGGCCACAGGTGCTACAGGCCTTGGCGCCGTGTGTCTTTTAGACTCTACATCATGGGAAGCTCTGCAGAGAAAGATGCGTACAGAATCTGTGGAATCATCCGTGAAACATGTCATGCTTTCGGCTTTTAGGACTCATATATTATGCGCATTGTGCGATGAGGCTTCCACGGCTGCTGTTCGCTGGAAGGCCGCAAACTAGGTGCTGCTTCGCGAGCTTCTGCTGGTTCGGGTGTCAGCACAACGCTGACAGAACCTGCCTGGCCAGCTGCGCTGCGCAACCGCAAAGCGGAAGTCCCTGATGGAGTGAAAATCTGCCTGGCTCTCGACTGCACTGCCAGCCAACAGATCCCAGATGTCTTCTTCCTCATCACCTGCTGCAACTTGGCTACACATCATCTGCGCCGTCAATATGAAATGTTCGTGGCCTACGGGTGCCATGGTGCATCTGGAACCATCAAAATTCAAGACTGTCTTGCGTCAAGGTGTGATTCAAACTGGTGCGTGTGGTTCAGTTTAGTGCAAACTTCAAGGATCTTCAAGGACCACTTAAGGTCGGCCAATGGCTTCGCATGTGCATGGGGATGCAGCACAAACCCAGCAGTCACCGGCAAGACTCGAGCATAAAGCGTTGCCGCGCTCTTTTGGCCTACGCTAATCATGAATTCAAAGCGTGGCGAGAGCGAGCACAGGTCCTAACAAGCTGGGCTTTGCGTCAGAGATGGCTGGCAGAATAGTAATCTTGAGTTTACAGATCTTTCAACTACCAACTTACGCCCGTGAAAGCAGAATGCCAAGCCCGGACAAGCATTCAAACATGCAAGCGGTAGTGCTGTGCAACAGCCAGAGTAAGCTTCCTCGAGGCTGTCCGACAGCTTCTACTCGAGCACTTAATGCAGAGCAGTGAGCTGACTAATCATGGGCACACGCCTCCGTCCTTGGGTCCTTTGGACGCAAGGACTGAAGCTATTCAGGCTTCGGTTGGCCAGGCAAATGATAGCACCTTCACACAGGCAAAATTTGCAAAGCACAAAGACTGCCACGCTGCTGGCAGAAATCTGCATTAACTGCCGCAACAAGGCGCCAATGGCATAACAATTTGGGCGCTGCTTCATTGGAAGTAAGCGCCATCTTCATCACCTGATACTGCTTCTTCGTCATCTACCATCTGCAGCGGTGGGAAAGCATTTGACTGCACAAATGTGGGCAGCACCCCAGTGCACTCTGATGTGCATGTGAGATCCGAATCTTGCAGGCTGCTCAACCTGAAAAGATGACATACCCTTGGGGTCAACGCAGCGAATGTTGACGTCAGACAAGGCTGCTTAAGGCAAAGGCCCACTGAGTGGGAGCTTGTGCTTTGCACCTTAAAGGACTCCAAGCAAGTGCTTCGGATTGTTTGATTTGATTTGATTTGCAGCCTGGAAATCTGACCGTTGGCTCAGCATGCTCAGCTGCGAGCCACTCGATCTTGCGGAAACCAACGCTGGCCGACTTCAAGTCTTCCGACATCAAGCCCGCCTTGGAATGGGAAGACGTTCAAAGATATGCCACCCCTGAATCCTCGATCATCCTTTTACCACGTGTGAATACACATGGCTAGCCAATGACCAAGGAAGAGCGATTGTGCACATTGCTGCACATTCAGCTCGCAGGATGCAGACTTCTGTACTTTGGGCATCGCACGAGAATCGCTAGAACATCATCCATGTCCTCATCGCTGCCGGCAAACACGCCAGGAACAATGGTGCCCCATGTCCTTGAAAACACTGACTGCCCAGGCGGTTCTGAAAAGGCTTCGTAAGACGCACTCCCGCACTCCAAGGCTTCGGCAGTTGGCGGCGCCCGAGCTCGTGGGCCGTTCCACAGGCCGCCTTCAAGTCCACAAGGAGGCTCACGGCCAGGCCCTCCAGACATTGGGAGAAGCCGCTTTTGGGCATTTTAGGGTTCACTAAGGATCGACATGGGAATCTGCGGAAGACTTTTTTGCGTTGGTGCCTGGAGCTGCTCCGCTCGCTGCGCTGCCTTGCGCTCCGCCAGCGTGACAACCTCGCTGATTGAAAAAAGGAACCTGTCCTCTGACAGCAAGAACTCCGTGGCCCCAAGCCATTTTGGGGAGGCTTGGGTGTTGGAGCCTGAGCGCGTGGAAAGAGATGCCCAAAACAGGCAAACTAACATTCACAGAGACAAGCTTGGCAACACACCACCTGCCACAGGGTGTTGTTCTAGGGAGGTCTACCTAATTGTGTCTGCCTCTAGGATGTGTCGCTGCTTGTGCAAACACTGCTGCCTATGGTTTCTGCCAAGTCTTTGTATGAACGCTTGTTTTGATACACGGACGCATCAGAGCCTTCATGACATGAACATGCTACGTCTGCTACGTGAATCAAACGTGATGTCATGCCCCAAATTCAATCTCAGCTTCGAGGCAATCCGGCAATCCAAGCAGAGTGTGGTCCCGAGGCTGCCTGCTAGTCGGCCATCGCTGAACTGCGCTCTTTTTGACGTGCGCGCGGTTTGCTTAGCCTAGGGATAGGTCGGAACGTGGCTTGGCTGCAAGGCAGGTTTGGAGTCTGAGACTTGGTGTGTTTTGCTCAGTAGCCTTATCACAGACAAGACGACGCCCAAGTCGAGGCTCCATCGACTGATGAGCCCATGCGAGCACTGGCGTTAAATCCTTCTCTACGAGGTTGCTATCCTTGTCTGCGCTGAAGGCACATAGTATCTCTTCATTGTGTTCAAGCACGCTAGACTTTAAAGCCAGAGCTCATGTGGTGATACCTTTCGCGCATGCCTGCATAGCCAGCACCTACACTTTTGAGGCTCTGCAGGCACAGACTGCCTAAGTTCGGATCTCCTCGAAGCTGGCAAGTGAATCCGAGGAAAATTTCACCGGCGACAGAGCAAAGCAGCAGGAAAGCTTCGAAGGGGGTGCAAGTGCCCCGAGTAAGCTCACAGTCAGCTGGCACGCACTTGCTTTGCTGTGTATGGATTGTGGCCTGTTTCCGGCTCTCAGAATGAAACTCTACATGCTTTCCAGCAGGGAGTTTAAGGCCTCAGTTGAAATCAGGTCAAATCTGAATGTCTTTAACCACGTCACTGTTGGTGAACGACCTGGTGTGTTCAGGTCAGGACCGTGGTCTCATCGTAGCCATGCTTCTCAAGAGCGGACCTAAAGGCGTGCATAGGCAGAACCACATCAGCCTTGGCCTCTGGCCAGCGGGGGTCCACGCTCCAACCTCAAAATCCACCGAGTGGGCTAGGGCCGTAATGCAGGTTCCCCGGTGGGGGAGGGGTGGGCTGCTCTGTGCTCTCACCCCTCGACAACCTTTGCCGAGGCGGTCTCGCGTTAGCGGTTAAATTAATCTGAAGCCCCTCGCATTTGTTGCTGTGGCAACCTCTCTTCTGGCAGGTGAAGCAGACGGGCAGCATGACAGGTTTTAAGCATTTACTGCGTTGCCGACCCTCTCTCCGCGGAACTTTTCAGGCCAACTTCGAGCCCTTGCACTTACACTTACACAGTAGGCCTACTGCTGGCAAGCATGCTACTGGTACAAGCTGCCCATGCATCGTCCTGCCAGCCGTTTGCCAGGCAAGGCGCACGCTCTCCAGCATGTACAGTCATCCTCTGAGGCAGGTCTGCTGAGATCCCTGCTTGGCCTGCTCCTGTGTAAATCCCATGTCGACGATTTTTTGCACCTGCAACAAAGTGGTGCTTCAAGAGATCTAACGGCAGAAAGCTACGTTAGCCGAGCCTTCTCGTCGTTGGAAGACTTCTGCTCGCAGGCGAAGGTCTCCGTCCAGTATTTGGCAGTCTGCAAACGCAGAAGGCCATTCCGATCAAGGGATTGTTGGTCAAGCGCTCCGGTTGCCTGGACAAAAAGTTCTCGATTGTGCTTGTACATCTCCGCAACCTGACACAGCTTTGCAGTTGCATGCAGTTGCTGTCAGGAGGCGCGGCCCAGCGCGGCCTCTGCATCTTGAGGGTCATCTGGTTCTGGAGAAGAAAGCAATGCCTGTCTTTCCATGACATCGCGGAGTGCCTTTGAAAACCTGTCGTGCTCCTGAAATACATGGTCCCACGTACACACTCACTCATGCAGGCGCTGTGCCTGAATTGATAGTAACGCTGTTCGAATTGTCAGTGCAGGGCTCCACTCCTGCACATGAGAATCGGGACAGGCTACTGGCTGTTACCAGTCAACTAGACTAACTAGACTTGCTGAGAACTTATTTTTTGCAACTTGTCGGGCAGGCCTTGCCAAGAACGTCAAGGCAGATGGCCCCGGTCTGCACACAAAGATGCCAACTATTGAAGTTCAACCATGTGCACGTGAATGCTTCGGACTGACTGACCTCTGCCAGGCTAGCATAACACTCAGTGCGTGATGCGCTGCCCACCACACAAATGGTCAGAGCTTAGAAGACCACTTTGGGGCGGCAGAAGTAAGTCTTGCTGACTGGCTTTCCTCCGACCAGCCTTTTCAACCAACAGACCTGGAATACTAAATCACAGGCTGCACAAGCATTTTCCCGTCAAAGCTGGAGACATGCCATCTCAACGTCAAAGCTGCGCTCTTTGGGCAGTGCACTTCAGGAGTCAACATGAGACTTCTTGGCGCTCAGAAGTCATCGCTGGCCATTCGTCGAAACCTCGCTGGGGGTGGGACACAGCTTCAACCAAACAGTTAAGCATGATTAAAGGATAGGACCATGAGATTGCCAGCTATCGCCAAATGATCCGCTGTTGCAACGCGCACATTCTTCAATGCTACCCTGCTGATTCAACACATGGCGTGATGAGAACCTGATCTGATGAATACATGCGGGCATGTCAGAAGTACATGCAAGCGAATGAGTTGCAATTAAAGGCCTGCACAGAAAACATGATCAAGCACAATAATTTTCCATCTGCTTTCATAAAGAATGCTACAAGCAGGATACCTGAGCAAAAAAAATGCAGAAAGTATTGTCTCTCAGTTCCAGACGACATTCTCATCAAGCAGCAGCTGTGGTTCAGCCGCCTCTCTGAAAGTCGCGGCACAAAGCTGCAGCAGATGCAGGAGTGGCCTCGCTCTCCTCCAGCACGCCCACCGCATGGTTCACGAAAGTGACACTACCGTGAACCTGCTTCGGGACATTGTGTTTGGGGTTGCATCTCGGTGCATTTTCTCAGCGAGACTTATCATGACTTGCCTTTCTGCGTTTCTTGGAAGCCTCGAACACTGGATTTTTTGCAGCATTTTACGCTCTTCGGGGGCCTCAAACGCTTAAATCTGTGATGTTTGAACTGTTCGGGGCACCGGACAAGGGTTGGGGGGAGCTCATCCGCCCCTGGCGCACCTCTCTCAAGAAACCCAGCAGGAATTGCACATCTCAGCATGAAAATACCATTAGGATAACAGTGACCGACAGTAGCATTGATAGTAATGCTGAGTACTAGTCGCTACAACATTTTAATCGCTGAAATGCAGCGGTGTTATTCAACTGTTTTCGAAAAGGAAAATCGAACTGTTGAAAATTTGCGCTTTGGAGTTTCTTGGAATTGTCGATGTTTGGCATTGTTTGTTCAGAACCTGGAAAGTGACCTGTCTTGGGTTTATGGTTTGAATGTTCGATTGCTTGAACTTTCTTCATTCTTGAATTCTTGTGTCTTTGACATTCAGGTTTCTTCAACTGCTAAATTATTGATTTTTGTTTGTTCGGTTTTGTTGAACTGACGTGCAACACGCCGGCCTAAAAACAACAGCAGTAGTAAAAATGCCAGTGATACTCCACCAGAATGCTGGCAGTGGCTGCAGGAATAACATCAGTGACTGTGATGGCAACCCAAACAAAAGTTGCAACAGCAATAGCAGCATTAGTTGTCATACGGCGGCTACTGACAGCAGTGGTAGTAACAACAGCACTGATGGCATGGATAATGAAGGTAACAGTCGTAATAAGAGCAATAACAAGAGTAACAGCACTACTGCTGAAGCATCACAGGCCAGAATGATGATTAATCGCAGTAATGGTCATACTGGCGATCATCCTGGCAGTCGCGATAACAATGATAAGAAGTATGATTCGATAACAATATAAACAAGACGCAAACTACAAGCACGCGATGCTAGTAGCACTCCAGTGACCATGGTACTACTAGCCATAACACTTGTAGCTGCAACAGCAATGGTAGTAGCGACACTCATAACAGAAGAATACTGTTCGTTGCAATGAGAGTTCTAAGCGTTATAGAAATGACAGTAGTGATAGCAGCAGGCGTCTAAAATGAGATGATAAACGTGGCAATGATACGAATAAGAATAATGGTAAGAATATTGGAGGAGTAAAAAAATAGTGCTAAATCATAATAAGACTGATACTCATGCTAGGAGCAATAACACTGAGGGTAACATCTTTAGAAATACTACTACATCTGATTAGTGACAATTGTGAACATAGTAGCTATGGGTTTAGCAACAATAATAAGAAGAAGCAAAGAACACAAAGAAAGACGCAGAAAGCCCAAACAACAGAAAGCTGGCAGGAAGAAACAAGTAGAGAGCGATGGTCGAGAATGCAAGGCAGAAAGCAGCAGCAGATCAGACCCGCCTGACACGTGCGAATGGAGGAGTGACCATAAGCCTGCAACAGACATTGAACAGCAAGGACCGCGGAGCGAAGCCCGGGATGCTGACGTGTCCAGAGCTTCGAACTCGTCTCAGCTGGTCCTGGTGCATGGGGCGTCATGGAGTCACTCGTGCCAGAAGCAATGCTTTCGGTGCCTCGATCTCTTCGCAGCCCATCGCTTGGGCCTGCTTGCCTGGTCGCAGCTGTTATATACTCCTAACCTCATTCCGAGCAGAAACGTGGTTTTGGCTGAACATGCCTAAACCATCAAACGGTAGAGTTGTCAGCGGGACAAAGTGGGAGAAGGTCAGGACCTTCGCTGGATCTTCGTGTGAAGGTGATGCTAGCAAGTGCAGTGTGCAGGGCTCTGCGACTCCGGGAGGCAGGCTGTGCCCTGCAAAGGCTTCAGGAAAGCCTGGGCGCTCAGTTTTTGGCCCATCGCTCGCAAGGCAGTTCCGAACAGCCTCGTTCAACTTCAGCATCCACCTAATGCGACATCAAAGCAGCCAACATCGCGCAAATGAATTGCCAAATGAACCTGCGCTGCATGCTCGGGTCGACGCTTCCACAGCTGGCTGGGATCGAGAGGCCACACCTCATCTCGACTGCCCAGCACATGTGTGTCCACATCCAAACCAATCTGTCTGCAGAGTGGCCTTGCATGCCTTGCAGCGCAAGCAAAATGAGCTGCAGGCACATTGAGTATCAAAGCCATGGTTTGGATCAGGACCTAGGGTACAGGACATTGGACATGATGAAAAGCTGCCCCTTCGTAATGCTGGCATGACGGTGCTCAAGGCTGCAACGACTCTTCTTGTCGAATTCCGAACAGTACCAGGAGTAGAGTGGCACCACATAGACGTCCTGAAAACTGCCGAGCTCTGCTGACCACCAAGATGCAAAGGCTGTTGTTCAAATCTCTCCTGGCAGATGGCCGCGGGGAACATATCCACCTTGGCGCCGGAATCTCATGGTCGAATCCCTCATGGTCGAATCCCGTGGGCTCATCAATGTCTCTGCCCAGGCGTCAGCACCCCAATCTCGTCGCAGGCAGTCATCAAACCCAGGAGTTTTGCAATGGAATCCGGAAAGCGAGCCGTCCGAACCTGAACACACGCGGCAAAGCGAATTATTTGCTGTTGATCTAACTCAGTAACGCAGCAGTGTCTAGCGTACCCACAAGCCTCGCTTGCATTAAGAGCAAGATCACGATTGCCCGGCACATAGAAAACTCGACGAAACTTGGATCGCAAGACCTTGGCTGACTGTTGGGAAGGTCAGGAGTGCGCTCCAAATCTGCCCAGTCGCACCTGGAGCCCTCTGATGATGTTGTGCATCGTGTCAGCCTCAGCCCCTAAGGCCCTAAGGTGCAGAGTTAAGAGAGTATGAAGACAAGATAAGCGAACTGGGCTCGCATGCCACGTTGCCAGCAACAATGAGTACGTCGTCCTGAAAAATCAATCAAATAATATCAAGTGCACTCCCAAGATCCTGGCATTTGTGTCATGGCCATGAGACCTGAAACTTGACATCGTCGAGTGCATTGCACCACCTTGTTGCAATGCCGCCGTCGGCGTGATGAGCTTCATCACGCGTGCAGGCTCTTCATGCGCAGATCTGATCTTGCACCAGCTGAGATGCCAACTCAGCATTGCTTTTGTTGTCAAAGTGCAAGTCGGAGACAACCCTGACCTTGCTTTCAGGCTCGAACATGTTGGGTCAATATTGGTCATGATGAGCAACATCCCCCACACCTTCGTTGAGGCTCGTGGGCGAATGCGGTCTTTCTCAAGCCGGCATCTTTGGTCTGCCTGGGCCCAAGGCAGTCAGCTCGTGTGGTTCTGTGTGGTCCTGCAAGCAGGATCACACTTCCGATACGGAAGTTGTCTGAGAGGCGAACCTTTCGGTGCCTCCATTTTGGGATAGCAGTCAAACAAGCCTCAGGGTCATCTCAATGTGCTCGGCATTAGCATGGGGAGGCAGGCACCTCGAGTCCTTGTCGAGCCACAGCACAGTGGCTGTCAAATGCCTAGGTTCTTTCCACGAAGCATCTGCGAAAACAAATCTCCAACTTGAGATTCCGGGCCAGTGCCCAGGCAAACTGAACATACGCATCCTCCAGGAGCGCATCTGCTTCAGAAGTCTATTTTGGGAACTTTCAGGGCAAACACCTCCGGTCGGCCGGCTCCCAGAAGGGCGACGCCGAGGCGACATCTGGCCTCCAAGCATTGCACTTCGGATCTGTCTGCAGACTTGGTTCAAATGAAGGAGCCACGACAATCTATGCGTCCACCCACTTTGCTCGTGCTATGCCACGGAAGTATTCCGAGTTCATTCTCTATGATTGTGTTCCAGGGGTGTTTGATTGTAACCCTAAACCTTAAACCCTAAACTGCCCTATCTCCATGATGCTTTGGAAGAGTTCTGATTTCGTCACGAGCAGCGCTCCTTCGGCCATTCGCGCTGTAACTGAGTGGCCATCTGCGCATCCTGTACAGCCTGCAGGCGCTCGTTTGTGGGGCCCATCCACGCCATCACACAAGGCCCCAGGCAGCATCCCAGCACCTCAGGTGACAGAGCCTCGCAAGTCAAATAAAGTGGAAAATATCAATCTTACTCTGAATTGGCTCAGGTTGGGACGCTGCTGCCCTGTTCGCATACAGGGCCTGAGGCTGAGCAACTACCGGCCAACAAAGCAGCACCAGCTTGAAGTTTGCCAGAAGCATCACAAATGCCAATGCAGAATTTGCCTTGAAGGTGTCAGAATTCCTTCAAGGGGCCCTGCTTAGCCTCCTCCTACCTTTGCGCCCCTCTCTGTGATGCAACATTGTGCGCAAGCCTCCCATTTCCCTTGATTCCAGGCTCTCAAAACTAAAATGCCTGATGCCAAACTTGTTCTTTGCAGAAGCAGATCATGCTCATCGGCTGCGCGGCTTAAAAGTGAAATTGGGCACCGCAGCCACACTCCGGCGGTATAATCTGGGAATGCGTATTTGCCCAAGCGGTGGGGACAGGAGGGTGCGACGAGGCAGCGCATTTCCAACAACGAGGGTTGCGTTCTCGCACTTCACGGACACCTTGATGTTGATTCGTATGGATGCTTTTAAAGGTCACCCGAAGCAGGAGATCTGAAAGGCACTCGAATTCAAGACTTAAGCACTAAGTGAGGTCAGGGACTCCAACAATACACTCCAGTTGGACTCTGTAGAGTAGGGACATTCTGGTTGGCACTTCAGGGACACACCGCCGGGCTTAGTTGCAGGGCCCTCGTGGGTAAGCACTCCATCAAAACGTTCTGCGATTGGGGAGTCGGGACCGTGATTCTCACGGGCGTAACGCTCTAGCTGACTGCTGGGAGACACTCTCGCTTCGGCAAGCCACAATGCTGGAGATGGTTGGACTTTTCAGGGTTCCCCAATTTGCTGTTGGGCTCCGCAATAGAACATTGTTATGCTTGTTCTTGTTGTTTTTCCCTGTAGATTCGTTAAATACAACAACGCCACACGAAGCTGTCCTGTAGGGCCGTTTTGCATGGTCAGAAGAGACGGACGCTCGCTCCTGAACCCTTTAATGGGCTGGGTTACCCTGGACAAGCCCAAATCCGCGCACTGCCATCATGAATGCGGGTCGAGAATGTACATGCATATCGGAGTCCTTCCCCTGCCGCTGATTTTTGGCTTCCTCCCAGCCACCCACAATACAAGTAGCATGATGAGTGCAATCTGGCTCTGAATCCCGTCGTTTTAGCCTGAGGCGAAATCAAACGAACGTGAGGGATACGATACCTACAGGAAAGCCCAAAAATGCAACAGGGAAACCCCCAGTCACAGTGCTCATGTGCGTTGTCTAGGGTTTACAAGGGTTTTCGCGGTCGATTCTCATAGTTTTTTTTTGGAACCTGCACTGCGCTGAGCATCTAACAGAATCTGATGCGCAGAGGCTTTCACCAGCTTGGCTGACAGGGCAAAAGCACAACACAATTTTGGATCTCTGCTGCTTTGCTAGCCCCAAGAATGATTTGGGGTAATCGGTCACTGATTAAGGTTTGCTCTTGTTCAACAACAGAGCTTGACAGGAAGGAAGGCTAAACAGGCTCCACCGCGCAGAGCTGAGCAAAGCGCTGCTAAATTCAAAACATCGTCAGACGACGTGGCCTGCCAGCTGCGCACCCTCCGCAGTGACACAATGAATCATGGTCAAAAATATACGCCAGTCTCTGCGTACTTCCGCTGCCTGCTGTACTTTCTTGGCAGCTTCCCGAAAACTTTCCTCGGCATTGATCCGGCTCTCTGCGTCTAGGAGCTCCTTCGGCGACCCTTCACATCCCGTCAACGTTAAGCTGATAACCAAGGTGCGCGCAGCATGTCAGCAATCTCAGCAGTCCTGCTCCCTTCGTGCGAGAGCCTTGGTGCTGCAAATGTTTGCATTTCTTTCAGCCAAATTTGACGCTAACGTACCTCCATCTCTGCAATTGGCAGCTTTGCCTCGGTTCTTTTGTGGCATGGGCAACTGATTTTGGCCGCTGCCATCTTCACGCAATGCGGGTCCTACAACTCTGTGTCTATGGTAAAGTTAGCAGATGAATGTGAACAGCATATTTCCCCTCCAGACTTGAAAGAAGCTCCCGCCACTACATCCACTACCTGCACTGCAGCAGTGCTTCCTGGTGCCCAGAGACTCCTCAGAATTGCTCATACGAGTACTGCTAGGCTAGCTTGGCCGGCTTAGCCCTTGGATGAGGTTTACTCGAGTCACTCGATGCGTTGCCAGCGCCACGGTGTAGCAGGCAGCAGCCTGACCTTTCACTCAGGCACTCTTGCCGACTCTTGCCGACTCTTGCCCAACAAGCCAATCGTGACTTGAAGGCAGGCTGTGCTCGCGACCGTAGTTCTGGGAAGCCCATAGGGCATTGCCCTGTGAAAACTCCTACAAGTAGCTCTAAAAAATCCATTTGCCAGGTGGACCTTACACCATGCAGTTCGTCCTCTGCTTGTCGGCCTGCAAAGAATTCCACGGCAACCTCAAGCGTGCGACGGCTGCTAGGGAAGAAGAGCAACGAAAGGAGCTAGAGCAAGTTCAAGATGAGCCCGGAAGTGCTAGAGAACCCCGATATTGCGTCATTGTCAAGAAAAACTCGCAAACTTGATGATTGGAAAAGTCAGTTGTCGCATGTTGTCGCTTCACTACAAGATGGAGAGCGACTTTGTACAACATAGTAGGCACTCGACATGTGCCAATCCTTCCAAATTGTCCCGGGATGGATCGAGCCTGGAAACAGTACGCGGCACGACCCGTGAAGGGGGAAATCGCTCATGCTTCACGAAAGCATGCTGAGGTCCAACTCAACTGCCTGACGGTAGGCATGGAAGGCCTCCTCCAAGTAGTCCTCCATGCTAGGCAATTCATCCGTAGTCTGGCAGCAGTGGCATCACATTGGCAGTGAAACCAGCATCCCATGAAAAGCAAATAAACATAATGGCATACAGTCCTGGCCAAGGTTTTGGGCTGCGAACCCGACCCTTGCCCAAGTCCTCAACAGCAGAAAGCCCATGAAGCTAAAAACTTTGCCTACTACAGCTTTTCCATGCCAACATGCAGTGATTTCTTCTAAGCTGCCCTGTTGAATGTGCTGGATTGGTTTACAAGAACCGGACCTGCCCCAGTCGGGTCGAAGCGCCTCGGTAAAGCGAACGCTGAAGATGCGGAAGCTTCCTATCAGCTTCCTTGTATCCTTTCAGCTCACGGGCTTCGTCGCCTTGGCAGCTCGGGCGTCTTCAAGCGATCCGAGAAAGTCTCCGACCTCTCGCGGGTGCAGTGCAGGGGAACAAGTCAAAAGGCCAGTGAATAATCCTTCGGCCTTCGCGAAACACGCAGCTCGGTTGGACAATGCGATGGCCTGTAGGGCGATTTACAGATGCATCCACTGCATGACAGCAGGAGGAAGGACGAATCCTGGTCTGGATCCTCACCCATGTCGACCATCCATCTTGCACGAATGATCAGAAGCACGCGCTGCAGAGCATGGAAGTTGTCGAGATCCGAACCGGGTGTAGTAATGAGCTGCCAGCCAAAAGTCGCTGCGCCTGAACAGAATGCCGATCGAAGAGACTAAATCATCTAGGTGACTCTCCTGCCTGAAAGACTTAGCCCCTAATCTTCTCCATGGTGCGCTTCCAGTGGCCTTACTGGCCTCAGCTCTTGAAAGGATGCACCTTGCCCAAAGCGTCAGCATGGGAACGTGAGTTTCCCACTGCTGTAGTAGCAGCAGCGGCAAAGTCTGCGATGCAGAGTGGCTTGTGCAGTCTGGCCTTGCGCGCAGCAAGTAAGACTGTGTCAGGATAGCGAGCCTTTGAAGAGCCGTCATAAGCAACATCTTATGGACACAAGCGCAGGCTCGGCCACTGCTGCAGCATGAAAGCGCAGTATCGCGCACACTGACTGGAAATGACAGGGCGCTCGCCGTCGGCATCAACTGAAAAATGCTGGCCCTTAGGCTCCATAGTTAAGCAGTGTTATGCATTGTCTTGTACTGCCCTGCAGCTCCCAACCCCAAGTCAGACACAATCACTGCCAAGAAGCTCCAGAACTGGCAGAAGACTTTCTTCAAGTTGCTGCCAGTCGTTTCCGGCCTTCCGCTGCATGACGCCACCAGCAGCTGTGCCCGGAAAGCTCGGCCTCTGGAGCAGCACAAGCTGCCGATGCCAAACCTTTGTTTCACAGTCAGCCTGCTTTTTGCGCCGGCTAGGCCGGCAGCCTTGCCACTTTCACGCCCGGTAGGCGCCCGGCAAATCGCAAAAACTGGGGGAGAACTTGCTGACCCTGCCATCAAGCATCACGAGCGAGCAGAGTCATTGGCTCCCTTCAATGAGTTTCGCTGAATGCGGAATGTATCACCGGAATGCTTGCAATGCGAATTCAAGCATGCTCCATGCCTGGATCCTGCTCCTCAGTCACCTCGTCCAGATTGGAAAAGAAGGTTATGCCTGAATCACTAGGAAGCGCGATGACCGTTCGACCCACGCACATCCCCTGACAAGGAGGGTCATGCAGCAAAACCTACCGTCTTGGTCACAGGCTGCTGTGCGGTTTTGTGAAAAGTGGCATGACCTTAATACTGGAATCAGAGGACAAAGGCGCACGACATGAGATCACCGTTGGCCTGGCCTCGCCCATTGGGCGAAGCTGCACTGGCACTTCCGTCCTGCACCTCTGCAGCGCAGGAACATCCCCTGCAAAGCTGGTTACCACCTCATTACAACCGCTATCATGAACCCATGGCCACGACACGACTACGCCTGGGACCACCACCTCGATGAAGACCGCAAGCACGCTCACGACCACGAGCAGCAGCAGCAGCAGCAGCAGCAGCAGCAGGAGCAGTACCACCACCACCACCACCACCACCACCACCACCACCACCACGAGGACCACCACCACCACCACCACCACCACCACCACCACCAGCAGCAGCAGCAGCAGCAGCACCACCACCATTGCATGGTTGATGAGCACACCGGCTCTTTCACGCTGTTTGCTTTACTTCCGTCTGAGATCCGTGCGGCTTGGGTCTGCACCGATCGTGTTGAAGCCCATGCTGGCTTCCTGCTATCGCATTTGTTCTCCATGTGTCCCAGTTTTGGGGTCTGTGCTTCCTCCGGGCTCACTGCTTGGATTAGGCGCATAGAGTACTCACGTCCGGCCTTGTGCATTCTGCTTGTGATGGAAGTCCGGCGCGGCTTCACTCAAGCTTCCAGCAGCTAGACGGTGCCTGCACTGCGACGCTGCGACGCACGCTCTGAGCGTTTCGGGCAGAAAGCAGAAAGCTGTGGAAAGCAGAAGGGAAGGGTTTGTCCCACTGCGTGGCCTCCGCAAAAAGTCTGTGAGGCTCGGTTGGCCAACCGAGCCGAGGCCCAGCTGTAGGAGCTTCACCTCCAAAGGCTTAGCGGCTAAAGGCGAAGGTTCCATTCCCTTCCAAGGCACAGGGGAGCTTGGTCTTGAGGCTTCTTCCCTTGCAACTCTGAGGTCGTCACTGACTTTGCGATCAAAGCCCACTCGCCAGGAATTGCTTGCAAAGCAGCTCCAATCTCAGTCATGGGAGCGTGAAGCTATGTAGATGTCCTCACATGTCCTAACTTAATGCCCTTCCGGATCATCCTGCATCTGAGGCTTCTACTGCCTTCCGGATGGATTCTGGATCTGTGGCAACCTGCGCTGCTTTCGCAACTGGTGCCAATCTGGCCCACAGCGACTCGCCTGGCTGATAGGACCCAGGAAGCAGGAGAAGAGCTGCGCTGGGCAACCCTCTGCAACTTGGGCTGTGGCCATCTGAGCCATTGTCCGGCGCCTGGCAGTTTTGAAAGCTTCAGTGCGCATGAAGAAAAACCAAGCCTTCGTGAGGCCTCACTGGCAGCCATCATGTCCTGCGTAAGAGCACAAGCACGAAACAGAGATGCCAAATGCCTCTAAGACGAGGCAGGCTCCTTCAGAAACTGCCTTGCATTCTCTTCCGAGAAGCTTCCCGAAGTCTCTGGTGCTCCTGACATGCTGAAGTGAGAGGAGCCGCCATAGCATGTGGACAAGCATGTTGTGAGATACTGAGACTCTGACTGAAACAGCAGGCGACTTTGAAGCATCCATTGTCATCCATGCCCTCTCCGCGTACGGCTATGCGTAACCTTATCAGCCGCTCACTCCAAGGTGGATCGAGGGCGCAGGTTTTTTGTTAAGAGTCTGAGTGTATGGCCTGGCTACTGTGGAAGGTGCATGGCTCCTTTCCAAATCGGCACAGCCATTTTCCGATCCGGAATACTGTTGGGTTCTCCTCCAGCTGCCATGGAAAGGATTCCTTCCCCAGACCAGGAACCTGTTTGGAGGATCTTGGAGGCTGCGGATTCCAAAGCAGCAAGAATCCAATCTGCTAAAGACCTGCGCCCTCGAAGCCCAGAGATCTGGGCCGTGAAATAAGCCTGCACAGTGTCGAGGGCATCACTGCTCTGCCTGATTCGAGAGCTACATGCTGAAATCGCACCTCAGCAAGCGACCCAGCTGCAAGCGTGATGTCCTTGCGGGCAGCATGACATGGGTTGCCCCATCCAAGCATGTCAAGATATAAAGCTAGCTTGAGAGCGCATGGCTTTTTTCAAGGGTTTCGTGACCCTATCCTCCTGCCGCAGAAGGTCACAATCCTTTCTGGTGACTACTGGGTGCGACCGGCAAGTTGCACCTCAGCACTGGACCGCGCGAAGCAATCTGCAGCAATACCCTGGCAATACTGTGAGTTCGCAACACGTTTAGTCTTAGGGCTCCCACAGAACTTCACAGTGTCTGGTCTGGCATCGGGATTGTGGTCCCCTTGCTCCTGCAAAGCTGCAGAGCTGCGATTCCCACCCTTTTGTCGGGCTCCGTTTGCTCCTTGAAGGCCACCTCGAAAGGCTCCTTGGCCCCTCGTGGAATGTGGAATCTGTACACGTGTTCCTGCCAGACAAATCAAGACGTCACCAAGCTTGAAACCTAGTATGCCAAAACTTCCTGGTTGATCATGCCCGCGTAGAAATCTTTGACGCGTCTCTCTCGGGGAATGGCCTGAGGGCACGTGACCTAATCTCCAGTTGACAGATCAGCCTCAAATGTGAGCAACATGCGTTGGGAGAGCATGCCTTGTAGGTTCCGTAGAAGAACTGCTCCAGCCTGTGTGAGCTGAAGCTAGAATGGAAGCAGAACTCATCTGTGGATTGGTTCGGCTGAGTTCGTGACTCTATTTCGACTGGAACCTCAACTACCTTGCCAGGCGGCCTGGCACACATTTCCAACCAACGTGTGTTTGATTTCCGCATGACCTGATGGCACAACATCTCGTGCAAACTCCGCTAGCCCCTGCGGGGCATGTTGACATGGACGGGCTTGGTCAAAGAATATGGATTGCCTAGTCCGGCGTCATCTCATCAGTGTTCCCAACCCGCAGGCAATTTACTTCATCTTCCCTTTGAAGTATCTAGCTTCAGCGATCGTGAACTTGTAACACTGCTGACCCCCTGGCACGAATGGGCCCAGGACCACCTCCCTTATTGACACGCACCACTACAAGTCCCTTAACATTTCCCGTTTGACTTGCTTGGTCCCATTAATTCAGAGAGTTGCTACTTGCCGCGCTTCACCCACTGTCGACTTTTTGTCTAAACCCAGAACGAAACCACAATGGCAGCACAAGTGTCTGTTACTCTCCTGTCTTCGGCACACTACACACATGGGACCTCTGCATCTCGCTGATGCGTTTCAAAACCTGAAAGGTCGTAAGCAGCGTGTTGCCAACCAAATAGCAAAACGAGATGGCCGACGAGTACGAGAAACTGCTTGTGTTACAGTCCCACCTCCGTGAGATCGACATGCTGTGACGAAGGAGCCTCGCAACTACGGAGAGAAGATGTCTAGATGTTGACCAGACTACAGGCTACAAGACAAATCCGCATAGGGTTGGAGCTCGATACTGTCGATTACAAGTGCCGGCAAGGTGTGCTGGCAAGGTACTTGAGACAGCAGCTGACTACAGCAGATCGTCACAGATTAACAAAGTGCTGTGTGAGAGCATGTTGCCGGTAGGCTTGCCTTCACTCCACTGACGACCTCCTTAGCCTTGTCTTGATCGCGGTCCTGCAGCACAAGGCAAAGCTAGCGAAGTGAAACAAGGCCCTTCTCGGTGCAAGCGGCCTTGTCATACTGCCTTCGAGTAGGCTGATCCCCTGTCAGCATGAGCACAAGATAGCTATGACGTATGACCGCACTCTATTCTGATGCGAAGCAGGTGAGGAAGGGGAGAAGCTGCAGCGGCCTAGCACCAAGTGAGCATTCTTCACTGAGATGAAGATGGTAGCATAGTCCTCCAGGCTCTGAACATCTGCCAGCTGGCTACTCGTTGAGACAGAGTCATCAGAGCAGACCCGCAGCCTAAGTCGCTACAGTGGGGGTTGGGGGCAGGGAAGCAAAAAAACAGTTGTGCGGTTAGTTGTGCGGTTGCGATGCTGTGAGTGTAGGCATGCCACGTGACGTCTGACATGTCTTCTACTTGATGCATACACTTGCAGCAGCTTGCAACAGCTGTCCTCTTGCTGTTGAGCAGTCATTCCCTTCGTCTTGTCAGGATGATAGACCTGAGCTAGTCGACCCATGGCATCTGTATGAGGCCACCATCTAGTGCCAAGCTTCCGGCCAGGGAGAGGCGCTTGTAGGCGCGGTTGACTTCGTCCAGAGGGGCGTACTCATCTATCCCAAGAATCTTGCGGGCGCAGCGGCGCAGCTCCCTCCGATGTCACTGACTGCAGCTTCTCCCTACGTGCCTCATAGTAGTTGACGCTTCGATCGTAGTCATAGGCTTTCGCTGCAGCGAAGTCGGCCTAATACGTAACGTGGGCACGAGTTTCTTGCTTGTAAGCAGTCGTGGAGCCGGCGTCATCTGGTGTGAAGGACTGATCTAGCGTGACCCGCTTCTTGTCCTTGCAGTAGAGCTGTAAAGCCCTTGCCACTGTAACGGCTTCAAAAGCACCCAACCAGAGCTTCCGGCACGTTCTTCGGTGTACTCCTTCAACAGCTCTTCAAGGCGCAACTGTGCCTGAAAGACCGTTCAACAGCTTGAAACGACTTTACGCCACAAAGAGGCGGTTTGGCCTGAAACGCTTTGCTCTGCTTCAGCTGCTTCCTTCCAGGACTATGACTGCATGAACCCTGAGGTCTCAGAAGGTGACCCTGATTGTGGCAGTCTGAGCTTGGTACTGCTGCTCCTTACCGGACAACATACAGTCGATGCAGTCTGTGCAGCTGTCACTGGAGCTGGCTTTGTGCCTCGGTGAGCTTTGAAGATCCGGCCCGGTCACCCAGGCGTGCAATGGACTCCTCAACCGAAAATGCAGATCAAGTTTCCATCACAAGTGTGGAAGCAAAGCTGCGACACTCCGGCCTGAGAAAAACTAAAGTCGCCGTCGAAAGATGCAAGAGCCATGTTGCATCAGGTGATGGACATGGAAAATTTGTGTTGGGTACACAGAGTGCCTGCCCAAGCCTCCCCAAAACTGAACACACCATCACTAAGCATGTCAGAACTTGGTGCACATGCGCAAAGTCTTCTGACCTTCCAGCACATTGCTTGTTGGGAGGGATAATGCCGACATGCTCAGCCTATTTGCAAAAGCCTCCAGCCGAAACGCAGCCACGCGTTCCAAGTGCAGCAAGTCAAAGGTTTAGAACTCGACCTTCGAATTCGCTGACCAAGCGCCTGCGAAGAGATATTCGGATGCCAGATCTTTGTATCAAACTTCATCTTCGGCGGATTGTACCTGATTTGTAGGTGTGCTGAGGGTTTTGAAATTTTTGCTCGGTAACCGGGCCGAGGCCGAAGCGGGTATTCTGCTGGAATCTCAATGTCAATGTCAAAAAGTCCACCTGAGTACCTGTTTACTCATGGGCCAACAGGCGGCTGATGTCTTTAAGGAAAACAACGCAGAACGCAATCTTCGGGCACGGTGTCCCTTCAGGGCCTTTTAGCCAAGCCTTCCAGTGCGTGAGATCGTTGTCGACCTTGCAGCAGGGGGCATCGCATTGCATGTCAGGATCAGAGATCAAAAAAATCGTATCTCTGAGGGTGGCGCTGAGTCAGCAGAGACCTGGGCCTCTTTCCCATCTTTAGCAAGGGCACGAATATCCTGGAAAGAGCGGTCAAGAATGCCAAGCGTGCATGCCGAGCTCGAATTCAGAGTTTCGGACAATTCTGAACAATTCAATCCGTTCAGCCTAGTTTTAAGTAGGCCTTTGCCACAAAACGTACTTCACCTTGCTTGCTTTCTCTGGTCGTACTGCAAATGCTTGTGCTTTCGCCAATCCGCATCTGCGCAATCCCAACCAAAGACCAGTGCCCAACGTTGCCTGAAGCAAGCGGCAGGCTTTCCTACCGTTTGTCAGCCGCCCACGCAAACAAAAGTTCCGCAGAAGGTTCAGTCGTTCCGTACCCGCCCACCCCTCCTTACCACTCCCCCCTGCCGCTCCCAAACAACATGCATGTGGCTTTGTTGCAGCAACATTGGCGCCTGCAATTCCTTCTCCAAGCGCTTTAACTCGCGGGGCCTTGCCTTGATGCAGCGCGCCAAGCAGGAAAGCAAAATGCCGAAAGAAAGTGAAAGATCGAAGCCGCGAACCATGGCGTTGACCTGTGACCCGAGCAGCCTGCAGGGCTTAAATCTGTCCTTTGCGCTGTGCAGGATGCTGGCAGGCCCAGCAGCCGGGCCGGCCTTCACACGCTATCCTGCGTAGGGCCAGAAAAGTATGATCGGAAAAGATTGGGATTGAAAAATCAAGTGGCGTGCCTGGGTGAAGCCACAACGGTTCACACCATTTAGGCTCAGGCCAAACGGGCCGGATACCAACCCTTCTTGAGCCAGCAGTACGGTGTTAACTCATCAGGAGGCCCCAGCAGCACTACCATGTTTATCACAATCGTTGCAACATGCATGATTTGTCATTGCTTTTCATCTGGCTGTCAACCAGCAATGGATCTAGGCGATGCCACGGCCATACACCTGTGGCGAGCATGCGACGCAAGCTCCTGGCCGGGCGGGCAGGAGCTTGCGCTAGTCGATGGTCTTGCACCTGGTGAGACGCGGCTACCTCTGCCGAGTTTGGCTGACATCCAACATCGGGATGCTCGGCAAAATGCACGGGAGCCGCGAAGGGGCTCATCTGTATGTTTTGACAGTGTGCTGGCAAGCACATGTATGCATGTGGCGGAGTAAGTAGCGTGGTCCATGTTACTATTGCACACGATCCACGTTGTTGGGGTGTGTACAATCATGCTTGCTGTTTAAGATTTGGATTCAAGCTTTCAGGTACAAGTTCTCACTTTTGCAGAGTCATGCGAGGATCCGCTTGTTGGGACTTCGCGCAGAGACTCTAGTTCAGCTCAACTCTCAACCAGAAACCAGCTCCGTGCATTGTTTACGTACCTTCGGAGGAGGCATGGAAATTGCGGGGATGCTTGTTGAGCGAGATCTTGCATGGCAGGGCATTTGCAGCCCAGGCGCTGGAAGACTTCTTTGGCATGTGCGGAGGAATTCTTGTCCGGGTGATACTCCACGAGAAGTTCCTGCAAAGTTGTAGCAATGACGGCTACACAGACGGAGTGGTTCTGATAGGTTCTGCAGCAGGAGGCCTTGAAAAGCTTCCTCCTTGCAGCTATCGGTTGGTCCATGGTGTCGTGCAAACGCTTTTCCACGGCCTTGACCTGGCACTGAAGATCCAAGCACAGGGCATGAAGAAAAAACCGTGCTTCTGCAGGCCTCTGGTGACAAGTTTGTTTCTGGCACCGGTGCAGATGCAGGCGCCTACACGAAAAACAGTACGGCTAGCGCAGCAATGCGTCGTGACACATGGTAGCGGAACTTTAGGGCTCCCAGAGGCCTTGCTGCCGCCTCCAGCAGAACCTACCAAGTGGAAGAGATGGAGGGATGGAGTGCAGACATGGGTAGCAATGCGCATGAGCAACTTGCGTAGCAATGCGTAGCAGATGTAGCAGATGGCAAACCGGGCCTTCAGGCGGAGGGCTGGACCGTCTTGAGCGGCCAGCGTTAAAACCCTCTCTGCCTGGATGCACTTTCGGTGAAGGCCCGGTTTTGCTGGTGGGTCGCTGGGCCCATGCAGCGTTTGGGGCTGGTTTGGCTTCCGCACCAGCATCTTTGCCGAGTCGTTCTGCTGCAGCCGCCGCGGAGCGGTAGGCAGTCTCTGCTCGAGCTTTCTCTTCCGCAAAAGGTGAAGAAGCTGTGCTCTTCTCTGCCGTATAGGAATAGGTGGTCGTAGGCTTGGACGAGTCAGGCACCGTTGTACTGATTGGCGTCGACCTCGCTGGCACTCTTCGCGCACCCTCTTTTGGCAGATACGCCTTCAATTTTGTCGCGTTGGAGCGCCAGAGCTTCACAACCCCTATACCAGCAGCAAGAGTGCAGAATACAGTCAAAGAGACCACCAGGATAACAACTCCCACGGCAGTGCTGCTGGCCGTCGTCTGTGTTGAAATCAAACCACCGCCGTCAGTTGCAGCTCGGAAGTTGTACGCCTGTGCGGGGAGGTCCGCAGAGGGGTTGCCAGCCAAGTCCTGCAAACCCAACTCTATCCACAGCAAACAGCTGTTACTGCTGCAAAGATGTCGGCATCAACCATCCTTCTTCTACTACAACTACAGGCACTAACTTCATCTAAGTTCCAAGTGAGCTTTGGATTTCCAGGACGCGCGAAACATGCACAGCCATCATGCGTCATCACGCACCTTCCCCAATCCAAGGCCAGAAAACACAACAAATCTGCGGTGACCAGCATGCACTTGGGACGCCCACCCAAGGGCAGCATGCAACATGCAACTCAAAAACGATGCAGTGACAGAGCCAGTCAGGGTGAAAAACGACCCCAGTTGCGAGGATTGCAACCTGCGCGCTCCAGTGCTAAAAATGCATTCCCGCCGTAGCTAGTCCCTGTCCAAGCAAAGGACAGAACTTGGAAGCCCTCGTGCCATGTTATGCCACTGATATCCAAAGAGATCTGGAAGCGGAGACCTTCTCCCGAAACTTTCAAATCCATGGTGCCGTTTGTGTAGTAAGAAACATTCCCCAGTGCGGTGGATGTCATCTTCAAGAATGGATTTTTCCCATGCGACATGAGAATCCTCCAAACCAAAACGTCATGTGCTGATAAACTGGGTTTCTACCCTCATCACCGTTTGTCTCTTTGCCGGTCCTATGCCACCTTTTGTCTGCTCCCCTTCGCCTCCTCCTACCTCCCTCCTTGTCATCTGTCCCCCAAAAATCCTGGAATTGCGGGATCACGGGATACTGAGTATGCCCACCACACTACGCAGGGCCATCGCCAGTAGCGCCGCCATCGCTACATTAGTTATACCTGCCCCTGCCAATGCCAGCAACATTGCCACCGCCACCGCCACTGCCGCCATCATCACGCCGCCGCCGGCACCAGCACCGCAGCCTCCAACGCCACCGCCGCCACCGCCACCAGCACCATCACCGCCATGCAGGGATTGGTGACCAAGGCTCCGTGACGGCACCGGCAGGGAGCTCCAGCGTGTACGTCTTCCCAGCCCTTGCAGTGTGTGAACAGATCAGCTGCAAGGAATCATCGTTCCAATTTCTGGCAATGAGCTAACTGCAAAATACTGTGGCCAGAGAGCTTTGCAAGATTACCAGCACTTGTTATGTTTTACAGACCTGCATTTAATGGTTTTGTGTGATGGTAGTCCCAGATTCGTCCCTCAGCTGGCTCTGGCACCACTGATGCAACAAGAACAGTAACGGCTGTAGATTCCAGCCTGCTGTACAACAGGATAGGCAGTAGCTGCCCTGCCTCAACAACGAATCCAAATGGATTCGAAGCAGCGATGATGAGACGATCTCAGCTGAGGGAGCCTGGGATGCTCCAATTTCTGATCACTTTTTGATACTCCTCTATTGCGCTCGGTTGCACCTTGAGATCAATCGGCGTCGATTGAACAGCTGTCGTGGCACCAGTGCTGTCAACCTGGCTCTCACTAGCGGAGATCTTATTATGGTGCATCAATCGAGACATGTCAGGCTGGGTGATTTTGTGGTGTTGCTTTGTGCCGCTTTTTGCAGAGGGGTCGGAATGATAACATTTCCGCGGAAATTGTTCAGAATCTGCTATTGTTTGAGGGGGTCGGAATAATAGATAACAAAAACTGTCAGATGCAAAATGTAAAGAGGTAGCTAAGATTCTTACCTAAGTAAGGCTTGCTTTCGAGGCCTTGAAAGAGGGATCTTAATTCCAGAGCTCCAGCACCAAAGCCTTTTCCTATGAGAGCGGAGACACAATCCTAGGATTTGCCATGGAGCCTGCTCCTAGGAGGTTTTGCTATGGAGCCTGCGTGAATTCAGCATATGCATCAGAATACATGCCATATATGAAAGCCCTACTTAGAAGTCTATGCACATAATCCTAGAATTTGCTATGGAGCCTGCGTAAATTCAGCATATGCATAAGCAAATAAAAGCCGTAACCATAAAATGAAAACCCTACAAAGCGATATGCAACAACGCAGGCCCCTTCACAAACCCTTCTATTTCCTATAGGGCCTGATGTTAGAGAATCCGAAAATGCATAAACTCAGAGACCCCAGCTCCATAGAAACCGCTTGTCCGGGATTATACGAAAACATACGAGCCGTGAATTTTCGTGGAGGGTAGTCCAGCGAAGGCCTGGATACTCTTTAAGCAGTTGTTTTTGGTGGCACGTCCACTCGTGGACCCTGCGTTCGTGGGGTTTTTGAGCATGTGCAGCCGCCACCGTGTTCCAAGAGCATATGCTCACCAGAGCATCCATGCCCAGATCATGATAACGTTCGCGCTCCAAGAGCATACGATCACCAGAGCATCCGTGCCCAAACCAGAATAACGTTCGTGTTCCAAGAGCATACGTTCACCAGAGCATCCATGCCCAAACCATAATTCCGTTCGTGTTCCAGGCGCATACGCTCACCCGAGCATCCATGCCCAAGCCATAATAACGTTCGTGTTCCAAGAGCATACGCTCACCAGAGCATCCATGCCCTCTCTTTATGCTTCGAACCTGAAGAAATCCTTGGCAAATGGTATTTCTACCTTTTATACTCCTCCCGAAAGTTTCGTTTTTTTCTACTTTCAAAATGTGCTTTTCGCCGTAGCGAAACCCATTACAAAAAATCGCTCAAAATGTTGACCCGTCTCAGTGTTTTTAGGCCCTCCCCAAAATAAGCCTCTAAACTGCAAATCTGCAAAAACCCAACGTTTTTGCAGATTTCAACTTCCCCAACCACTTTCCCTAGTCAAAAAACCCAGGGTCCACGAACAGACGTGCCACCTTGTTTTTGGATGGTCGGAATAATGATACACTTTTTCAGCACGTAATTTTCACCGGGATAGCTTCATTTTGAATTGATGTCAAATTGATTCCAACTCAAAACCTATTGGTTTTAAACTGTTGTAATTTGAGCTGAATTAGATTTCAATTAATTGGAACCGGAGTTCAATTGATTTTCAATAGAATGTAATATCACTTGTAAAATGATCTTCATTAGATTTTCAATTGGTGTCAACTGATTTAAGTTTTCTTGCAATTGGTTTTAATTGAGTCTTAATTGATTTTGAAGTCGGGGTCGTTGGGTGTCCAATTGAATTCGAGCAGCAAGTTGCAATTAGATTTCAGTTCATCTGGATTAGGCTTGGACTGGCTCTAATAAGATTTACATGCACCTAGTTGGATTTTTAATAACTGCCGAATAGCTTTCAACTGGTTTGATTGCATTTTGCTGATGGCAGTGCCGGCCGCCACTAATACCTACCATCAAGAGGAATACCAGCTTCAAGGCTACGGATTTTAGTTGCGCGGCAAATTTGGGGGTGCCCGGGTATTAAAGAGACTAGTCAATTGTTGAGGGGGGGAGGGGCCTATACAAAAGAGGGTCCAACATTGCTGCAATCGCGGTGTTCGTTTTTGGTGCGGGGTCCCTCTGGTGCGCAGACCATGTCAGAATGGGCGCTTACCACAAATAGCACAATCACTCCCCAAATTTCCCGCTCCCCAAAACGAATCGCTCACATTCTGCACAGACCCCGTCTCGGATTGGTCACTCCTCCCGTCCAGTGTCCACTAACCTTCCGCGGATCACAAACCACCCTTGCGAAACGATCGCTGCCGACAAAACAACATACCAGAACCCAACGTCCAAGAGGCTTGTGAGCAAACACATGATCAAGATGCTGCGCGCGATGTCAAGTCTAGTTGCTGGAACACTGCTGAAACTGAAAGTCTCCGCAAAGCGCGCAGGCCTCAAGTCGACTCAGTGTAGCCCTCAGGTCGCCGGATGTCCTCACTGGATCTCACTGGCCAGGCCAACAGTCATTGAGAAGGGAGGGTTGGTCGCTTGCCCGCGCACGAGCTGCTCTTCGGGGATGGCCCCTGTCTTCCACATTATCCTTTACACTCGCATCATTTTGCGCAAAAGTGCAGCCTGGTGACAACACCACGGGCTCACTCCACAACAAGTTTACAGCGCCATCGAGTGGAACGGCGACCTGAACATTTCTCTCAAGCACATGGGAATCTGTAGGATGCGGCTTGCACCTCCAACTACTCGATAACAGCAGCAAAGCTTTTGATCTGCCGTCAGGCGGCTGACATGCTGTTCGGGTCGAAGTCAATGAGCATCGGAGGGTTCGTGTCCAACAGCTGAAAACTGCAGGTCGATGGCAGCAAGATCATGCTGACAGCAAGCACCCGTGAAAGAAGAGTCTCTCTGCCGGCATCTGAACAGTTTGCGTTGCATCTGTCAGGGAAAATGCTGATCATGCTCTTCCCTGTTCGAACCTTCCTCCTGGTCAAAGCGGCCACCCATTGCTGCACCCATTGGGGACATTACCACCCGCCCTTGGTGGTTTTTCTGGAAAAATGAAACTTCCGTGAAGGAAATCTTCTGGTAGGCCTCTGACAGCACTTGGAACCTGCATGCACCTGGGAGGGCCCCGCGCTTTTGAAACACTTTGTCTCCACATCTCTTGACTCATGGCGATGCCCAGTGATGTGGCGCAGGGCTGTACATTTACAAAGCAACATTGCCAGCGCCGTCCTTGTTTCCTGCGCGGTCTGCGCGTGATATGCTGTTTGCACAAAAAACGACATCTGAGGTTCTGGCAAGCTTTTTGAATTTTGGTGCAACTGCTGACAACCATTACAACCCTTGACATCAGGATGATGCTGCGCACCTCGCCAGCCCTCCTGCGCCAGCAATCTTAATGAGAAGCTGGCTGTACCTGCTGTGTTCCCTCATTTTATCCATCCAGCGCGAACTTACAATGGCAAAATGCCCACGCAGGCGGGACCTTTTCCCAACATGTTCGTCATCAAGCAATGCTCTACCATGCTCCACCCTTCAACTTTCTGCTGCTTGAGACAATCGACACGCCTCCCGTTCCTTTGACTCCGGACCAGACCTGGACTCATGCATGAAAATTTTCACACTTCTCCAGCCAGGCTTTGTATTGATCTATACCCCCGCAACAGACAGACTGACATGACTTCCAATTAAGGGCTGAAACGTGCAGGGGTGTTGGTAGTTCGATATCGACCCCCGTGTCAGCTTGTACCGCTGTCATCCAGCGCCAGGAGTCGAACCCTGCCGTAGTCGCATGCATACTTCCTGAATGCCTTCTGAGTTTCCGCGCCTCAACAAGACACTGTCTCTCTTCGGCAATCAGAACAGCGGAAACGCATTGTGCAGTTGGGGTCACGAGTTTCAAAAGCACATCTGATCCACGAAGCTAGGTCTAAACATGGCGTTACAACTTAGTTTCAACATTTCCCACAGCGGAGCATTCAATGCGAGAGGCGCTTTGCCAGTGTGTCCCGATCCCGCTACTCCGAAATTGGGGATGCAACGTGGCCACAGGGCACAGCCTTAGGACATAGCTTGACATAGCGGCCATGCCAAACTGTTAGTCCCATCACGGTGAAGGCCTTGTTCCTTTGAATTTCGCTGCTCTGCTCCTTTCCCTGGCGTATTCTACTAGCTCCAAGCGCATCATCCTGCCTACTGCAGTCGAGAAGTGGTCGAGGCGGACGCGCGCTAGCGTTGACATTTGGTCCCTTCCGGTCTCGAGCTTAAGAATCCCAGGCTGCCTGTATCCCTGTCTTGACAGGCCGGTAAATCGAACGTCGTCCTTCCACTTAGACCCAGACAGCGGCAAAGCATGGCAAAGCATGGCAAAGCACAGCTGCACCTACTAGCTTCTTGCGCAAGTCCTCACCACAGATCGATCCCGGCTGAATCTCAATCCCACATGTCCTGACGAGGACTTGAACATACCGCCCCATGCTCCGCCATGAGCGATGCACAGAATAGAACCCAGCCTAGCAGACTCCAGCTGTATGGTGGACAAGTACCAGGACATGTCGATGGTGAGGGATCTGGATGAAATCTGCGCGTGCCTGTACAAAGTTCTGGGTGGCACTGCCACAATGTGAGGCAGTCGTAAGGGCCAAGATGCATTCGGGGAACATTCTGTTCGTTGACCTAGGCTTTGGCCGTAATTGCCATTCAAGGAAACACATGACGAACCAACCGATCATCACGGACTGTAGCTCTTAAGCAAAGCTCGGATAAAGTTGGGCCGCTCAGTTGCCCTTCGACATTTAAACTGGACACTCCCTTAAAACCAGCCCTGAACCCCACTAGATCGCTCGGATCCTTCTGGGCTGATGCTGAGGTGCACTACCAGCACACCAGAAGCTCACGTCGTCAGCGAGTGAGGATGCGCTGCACCACTTGATGGTCTTGCTGAAGCGCAAGACCTTGCTTAAGAGGTATGACAGGCAGAGTCTGCACGGGCATCCATCTCTTGAGGCACGGGCCACACGAAGATCGGAGCCAGTGCTGTGAGAACCTGCGCTTCGCCAAAAATGATGCCCAACTCTCAGACCAACAGAAGTGATGGCCGACTGTTTGAAGAAAACTTGACCCGTGGTGTTTATTCCCACATGGCTTCTTACCATATCAACCACCTTCTGCGACGCCCTTCCTCGAAGCTTCCGCGAGTCTTTGCTGTAGTCTTGCTTGCTTCGTCCTTCCGCGGCTTCCTTCCGGGAAGCGTCTTCGGTAGGGTTTCGGGACCTCGCTTCCGCGAGTGCACCACGAAGTCTACCGCTTGGGCTCGCGCGTACGCTCCGGGCCTAGCTACAATGAGAAGCATCTGATTCGAATCATATGTTTCAGCTGTCTGAAAACAAGAGCTTCCACAAGCTTTCAAGCCTTCCGCGAAGAAAGGCTTCCGCAGAGCTTCCGCGCCCTTCCACGCACAGGAAAACCTCATTTTCGGACACGATTTGGAAGCGATAGGGTCGTCCGAATTCATAATTGATCTAGCGTAGAAAAAGCTGCTGCTCACTCCAGTTCAAAGGCTCTTCATCTCATTTTTGACAGTTGACCGCATGTGAGGCAAAGACCTGATGCCTGACCCTGTAGTTGGATCGTCGCCATCTCAAATCTTGCCATATCTAATCCACTTCCGCTAGCTGCTAGCCCATCTACCCTGCACGGAAGAAAACACCAACCAAGGCCTATGTAGTCCTCCGGACATATTGAAATGCCCACCTCCAGGCTGCGGGAAGTAGCTCACAAGCTGCGGCGGGTCAACATCACAGCCCGCTTGTGTTGGACAGGCTGTGCAGGAAGTGGAGGACACCAGAGAACTGACACATCCGTATGCCAAGTCATCCCAAGCGCAGCCGGCAGATGCAGCGCATGAGCATGCACTCATAATACCAGGACAAGTTATTGTTGCACAGTGTTCCTGCTGTGGGCATAGGAAGCAGTCAATAGCACCTTGGGTCCCGATATTCTCGCACACACCTCCTCCCTGTGCATACGGCTTCCATACGCAGACTAATCCAGCAGCGCATTCACATGCAGTGGTTGCAGATGGACAGGGGTCGGTGGTTCTGGTTGTGGTAACTGTTGTTGACGCGGCCTCTTGTAGGCCTCGAAAGCGTCGGTTGCTAGCCGCTGCCTCTTGTACCAGTAGGAGAAGTGCCAGTCTCCTTTGGAGTCTGGTCCTTCTACTTGCAAAATGGGAGGAATCCCAATACATGGCCATGCGTCAAATCGGAGAGCCATGGCTCATTGCTTTGCGCGGCTCGCGCCGTGCCAGCTTTCCATGCCATTGCGTGGCATCCTAAATCAACTGCATACAAGCTCATAGCCGCGAAGGCACGCAGTCTCATGGAACCACGCAGACGAGAACAGCACTGGCTCACATAAAGACCATGATCATTCCTCATTGCATTTTAAGCATCAGAGCTTGTTGCTCAGTTGCTTCATTCATGACTCCTCCATCAGGAGCTGTCGTCCAACAATCCGCAGCTGGTTCACTGCAATAATTTCAAGTCGGTATTAACAAGTCGATATTAACATCCGCTTAATTGCTACACTGCTGGCTAAACAGCCAGGTGCCTGCAAAGGCCCGCACACTTCGCACCCGGCGATGACTTCAGAGTCTTCTTTGGCCACGATGCACTATGTACAAGGTGCTGTCAGCAGGCACGTCGCGCCTGAACGAATGTGACACAAGCCATGGGGGACCAAGTGCATTTTGTAGAGACAACATGGCAAAGCCCACAGAAACACAGACATGAAGCATGTCAAGACTGTGTTTGCAGAAAGTCTCATCTAGAAGGAGTTATGTCGCCTAGCCTGTGTTCAAATGTCTTGGCAGTTGACCTGGCAGGAACAACATAAGTCAAGCCTCTGTCGCGCATTACACACTTGTACAGCTACTGTAAGTTCGTAAGCCGCTGCAGGAAATGATGTCGGCAGCACCACCACGCGGCAATAATTGCCAGAGTACGCCTCACGTCACAGGCTGCACGGACTCATCAACTGTCTGAAAAGTATGACCTCTGCGAAGGCTTCGTTGATCTTCGAGAGGGCATAACCTCATGAAGCTTGCATGGGTGTGTAGTTTCCTTTGCAGCCAATTGCTGGCAGGTCGGCTCGAGGGTGACAGGACAGAATCCAGAGGCAGCTCCTGTGGCTGTCACACATCAGTGATCGTCAGTGTGTTCGGTGCCGTGGCGTTTCTCCTCACGGTACTCGTCCAGGAACTTGACCTGAGCTCCACGAAAACTTTTTCTTTCGCCGGGAGCAGCTCATGAGGCACCGGCCGCCTCTTCCAGGTTCCATGGAGTGTAGTTGTGAACACCACGGATGGTGAGACACTGGCACAATTGCCCCGCTTAATCCGCTACTGGGTTGTTTTTTGGTGTTTGCGAAAATTATTTTTGAATTTGGGTGGTTACTAGGAGTTGATGCTTGCTTGGCTTATTCGGGAGTTTAGTCGATCCTTTTTCTCCTGCATGTCTGACGTCACGCTGACGAAAAACTTCGGGAATCAGATTCTGAAAAAG
>CAJNIZ010045638.1:8174-49707 GCA_905231905.1 Symbiodinium pilosum | reverse complement strand
CATGATCCAATACCTACAGCTTCCCTCTGGATGAGGCCTTTGGGATGTTTCAAGTTTTGGGACTGAGGCGTAGGACTTATTGTCGAACAGGGCATGGCTAAAGGATGCTAAAGGTTTAGGAATATGTAGACACCTGGAAGTGCAGTTTTTGTGGTCCATGGTGGATGCAGGGTTTGGGGTCTTGAGGCTTGAGGGTGTAAGGGGTTCCGGGGTTTCATTTTGTACGAGCCTCTTGCCAATCCAAAACAAGAAACACAAGCGATGCAGAAAAAATACTTGCAAAGCTAAACACGCATGCGGGTACGTATCCCTGGTCAACTTCATCTGGCTGATACTGCTGACTGAGAGAGGAGGCTGATCGTCCCAACTCATTTCATGGCAGCTGCACGAAAGACAGCCAGAACTTTGCAGTCGGGCCTCGGACGGTTGCCACTGAAAATATCTGAGCCAACCCTCTCAATGACGCCCACACCTCCGGCAGTTTGGAGGTGCAAAGCGAGACTGGAACAAAGCCAGTTCCTCGTGCTCTAATCAACCTGCTTAGCCACAGCCTTCATGGCCTAAGACTAAAGGCATTGGTTCCTGTCGCTTGCCGCTGACCTCACAGCGAATCAACTTGTGAACCACCAAGGCCGCAAGAAACTTCCAAGGATTGTGCAGTGTGCAGATCGCTACCACAAATTGTTGCAACCTGAGCACGTTCAAGGCAGTCTGCCTGAGCAGTTACACAACTTCCTACACGTAGCCGCCCTGTGGCCTCCATGCGAACCAGAAGCTCACCCTCATTCAACTTCTCAGGGAGAGGGATCTGCACGTCAAAGCCAAGATCGCCCCTTCCCCCCCGCTTCCGAAAGGCTTGCCTCCTGAAGCTCCATTGGTTTGCCAACTTCATGAAAAACGGCAGCTACAGCTTTGGCTGCGCGTCCTTGGCAAGAAGGCATGGAGCAAAGTCTACAGAGCTGCCAGATATCGCAACCAGCTGGCTCTGGCTGCCAAGCAAAACTGTGCCTGGCAGGCAAAGCAGGCAATCAACAACTGCCTAGATGCTCCAAAGCCGCCTCGCCGCCAAACATGTCTTTGCATGCTCTGTGATGCTGGGCCGCTGCGCGCCTGAGAAACAAAGCATACAGGGCAGGAAACACGAGTCGGAGCTTCAGAACTTCGGAACACGAAGCACCAGAAGCACCAGGCACAAGACGCCGCAGCGGAGCCGAGGAGGCGGAGAGCGTTAACATTTTGGGATCGAGCAGCTTGAAGTTTGCAAGCAGGAACGTCTTGGAGGAGAATGCACTTCCTGTCAACTTGCAAGGGGCTCTCCCTCTGGACTCTGGGCTGTTTTTCTCCGCCACCTTTCTGGAGCACCTTGCAGTGATCTCCATGAGCGAAAGTGAAACAAACAGCAGCCCGCGTCTGCCAAACAAATGTACTGCTTTTGAAGCCAACTATGCACTTGCAACCTAGCCTGTAAAATGATTGGTGACTTGGAGGGAAATGATTTGATGGCACTTTGCGCTAGCAGCTGTTGTTGACATTTACACTTCCAACCGAACTTATGCTGGTTGCGGGTGAAACCTTGTGTTTTAAGCCGGTGCTGCTTCCTGAGAGCGCCAAACACCAGCAGCAGCACGAGAGTCATGGAAACACGAAGGATTGGAGGTCCGCCCAGAGTACAGCCCGCCTCGTCGGGGGCTGGCGGAGCTTCAGGCACCAAGGACTGGAGCTCTTGAAGGGCAGCAGCCTCCAGCCAAGCCAAAGTCTTCACGCTAAGAAAGGACCCCTCCAAGCCTGTGAAGATGTCGACAAATGCCAGCTGGAACCTACCGAGACTCGTAACACTTTCTACGTTTGCATTCTGTTCAGCTTGGTCTACACCGGATTGAAGCCCCAGGCACCTGTACCTGGAAAGAGCATCTCAAGACCACGCCGCCGGCAAAGCAGCCCACCATGGCTGCAGAATGAAGAAAGTACCTCGATGCATCAGACCAAAAACTGAGACATTCAAGCTTCCAAAGTCTTGTTGCTGGTTCCAGGCCCCGACTGTCTTGCGCTGTAGAAGTATCTTCTCCGAAAAAGCCTCAGGCCAGCTACCAGAGCAACTGCAAAATGGAAATCTGAAAGCTGGGGCAACGGCAACGGTTGCTTCATCAGGGGGAGGTGGTGGCTCAGCCTCTTCCTCTACAAATATGTGCTCTGCATGCAACCACAACACGTTTGGTCATGAGTCAGGGTGGACAAGAGCGTCAGCTCTCATAGCCTCAACCTCTTGCTTGGCTTTTCCCTTGCAGTCCAGAGAGCAGCAACATCCTCTGGGCAAGCAGATCCCGGATGCACCTTGGGCTTTGGAGCCGCCTTCCCTTTCGGCATGGCAGCCGCTTCCGCTGCCTTTGCCTGAAACAATCGTGGCAAAGGTGAGCCGCGACTGCTATGACTGCCACAGCTTCCTTCCTCATCCAACAGATTGCCACAGAACGTCGCCAAATCTGGAACAACTGCCTCGAACCAGAAAGGCAAGGCCCACAAATTTAGTCACGCGTGAGGAAAGAACGATGAGCGAGGGCGGTCGGCTGCGCTGACTGAAAAGAATGGTCCACAAGTCCTTGTGAAAAGCAGAGATATCTTGGGGAAACAGAGACTGTCTAGTAAATTCTTTGCGTCACTGTGCGCCCTGAAGCTCCGAGCGTCCTTCACCAAGACCTGCGCAGGCTCCTCTTCAGAAGCTGCCAGCACGTCACGGGGCAGCAGCAGCCTGAGAACAGCTGACAGATCAAGTCTGAATCCTCCAGCTTACCTGAATGTCACAGTGCACGTGTGTGGCCAACTCTTTGCTGCTTGAGCACTCTCCCTCCAAGCACATGGGAGTTGTCACTAGTTGTTGTCACTACAATCTAAGCATCTCCCCCGCCCTCCTCCTCGTCTGCCTCCTTTTTGCTATTTGCCTGTTGTTCAAAGCCTCCTGGTGAGCTACCAGCAAGACAGTGATGAAGCAGCAACGTGTTGTAGCTGTTAGGAGGATACACACTTGTCATCAGAGGCTATGTATCAAGCATTCTACATGTAAAATCCTGCAGGAACTTCTGAAGGGCGCATGAAGTAAACAGCCAAGATGAAATCTGCTTGGCATGACGCTGCCGACCCAGGAACGATGCACAGACACTCCGATGACCGAGATCATTGCTGCAGCATCCACTGCAGCCCCCAAGGTAAGAGAAATGGATACAATGCTCGTAGAATCGTGTCCTGATCAAGGACACCTGATAAAGGGCGTCATTCGCGCCTGCAGAGCCTGCTGAAGCTTTTTGCAGGGCTGTAGCCCATGCCAAAGTAGCTGAAGATCCTGGGGCTAGCTAGCCAGGCATGGCAAGCACAGCTGAGGCTCACGCTGGACAATATGCTCATGGCAATGACACGGTCCTAACTAAGTCAACCTGACGAGATCAGGTCGCGCCTTCTAGCAGAGACTGTGCACTCGCTCGCATCTTCTGTCCGACCTGCAGACACACCGGAAGCAGATCTCTGCCAAGCCAAACCACTGCTCAGACCCTGACGCGAAGGCTTGGGGGGCAATTGCACGTTCGCCTGAGAGTCTCATCACCAATTCCCTCTACATCGGTGCCTCCATGCAAGAATCATTGCCTCATCTGCAAAAGTTGCCAACACCTTTGCTGCGGATGCTTCAGGTGCAAGTGAGCATTCACCCAAGTACGCACAACCAATTGGCCTGGAAAAGCCATCGCCGAAGCTCGGTCTGACAAGTTTCCGGCCTCGAGGAATGCAGCACGAAGCAAGGCCCTTACATCGCTCCGCAGGCTGGCAAGATCGGATGGGACGCAAACCAGAGCGGCAGTTGGCAAAACAGTTCCTGCATTCAGTTGCTGTCTCTTGACAGCTGCATGTCTGCAGGTCTGCAGGCTTGTGCCTCAGAAACCGGAACGTCGGGGTACCTGTCCCAACAAGCAGCACTTCGCTGCACGCAACGTAGAAGTCAGAGGCTGGTACATGGCTAGCACATCTGGATCCAGCTGAGACTCCTGCACCCACACTCCGTGACAGACTTACTGTGATGCAGAAGCGAAAAATCCGCCTGGCCTCAGACTGGATCAGGGACCGTGCCTCTTCCAAAGCCTATCAAGACCAGTTCATGCGCAACAGCTCTGCTCACGCTGAGCATCGCTGAGCCGTTTCATAACAGCTTTCTGAGGCCTCCAGGGAGGGCCAGGGAACAGAATTCTCATGATGCGACAGGACCTGTGCGATACGTCCTTTGACTGTGGCTCAGCAGTTTGTCGGGGTGCCAGAAGCACTCCCCTCCAGGGACCCGATTTTGCGTTGCGCTCTACAGCTCTGTACTGTAGTACAGCGACAGCCTTTTGTGCCGACAGCCTCTTGTGCGTGACACTGGAGTTTGCAGGTTGCCGCCTGTACATGCAACCAAAACAGCTCTGTTTAACGTAGTGGGGCTTAGTTAACCTCAGTGCAATCTGTCCCGTACACAGAGCTGTTTACTGCAAAGGGCTCTGTTTAAGAGTGAGCCAGTAAGCCATTCCAAGTCAAGGGCCTACAGGCGCAGTGATCAGAACAAAGCCACGGGGTACATCTTCTTTGGCACAAGTAAGAGCGCGAGCGAAGGGCAGGCCACGAGAGCATGGCATATGTCATGCAGGTCCGCTGATGGACTCAAGAAGCCCAGGAGCAGAACACCTGCGAGGGAACATTTCCGTGTCTTTGAGCAATGTCAATCTGAACAGCATGCAGCTTTAGTGGTCAGCAAAGCAATCCACCGTATGAACTACAGCCTCTTCATGGCGGTTCAAATCAAATTCAATCACAAAAGTGTTGAGATGGTCCCAATGCCGTGCGCTGTCAGCTGCACACACTTAAGCAGGCATCGCAAGACCAAAAAAACAGAAGAGGACAGTCACTAGTATCTCTCGATGCCTGTGAGCCCCAAAACCTTCGCCAAAATCCCGAAAAGGACATACACAGGTAGCACACCTCGTAGATCATTGATCCTATCCATGGCTCAGCTTATCTGCAACAGGAAGCCGCAGGGGTTGCGGGTGTGCCTGCCTGCTCTCGTCACCGCGGGACCTCGAAGACTTTGCCAACCTTATCTATGCTCAATAAAGGCTCAAGCAGAAGGGTTGTGGAAGGCTCCAGCGTCCTCTTGTACCAGCCTGCAAAGCATTTAGTTTCTGCAGGCTGGCGCAACGAGCAGCACAAACAACAGTGTCCAGTCAACCTCAAGCATAAATCAGGCCGGCGGCACAAGGCTGGCAAATTAGGGTCTCTGGTCCACCCCAGTTGGAGCAGACGCAGCAAGATGATCACCGCGGCAGCTATGACGAAAGGTACAGCCTCATCTGCGCCACGGGCCAATGCTACCCACATTCTGCGGAAGACTTGCAAGTGCCGGACACGAAACAGAACAGCGCTACGCCTCACCGTGGAGATATCTCGTCACTGCATGCTAGGCAAGATGATGTCTCAGGGCCCGCACACAACAGGCTTCAGTGCCTTGCAGGCCACAAGCAGCGACCTGGCTCGGTTTAGGGTACAAATGCAGATCGTGGGCTGGATGGCAACAAAGGCGACGCACCCGGATAAGGACGGTCTCCGATCACCTGGCTTTAAGGGCGAAAGTTAAGCAGCTTGCACGGCCAAGAGCGCGCGCACCAGCAGAGTCATCACCAGGCTCAGGCATGGGGAACATGCGAGACCTCAGCAAACGAGCATCACACCTACTCTGAATGTTGGCAAGAGGCCAGTGCACAGGTGCCGAGACAGCTGGTGGGGTCATCACCTGCGCACCTCGCCTCAACATGCCAAGCAGGCCAAGCATCACACCTGCAAACAAGCCTCCTGCACATGGCTTCTGCCAGCCTGACACCGGTCGAACGCCAGGAGGCTGAGCCTTCAGATATCCAAGACTTTCGAGACTGCCACTCTCACTCGGCTCGCACCACTGGTGCATGCTGTCACAAGCCGATATGATCAGTACCGGCCTGCTGTATTCCTTGCCTGCAGCACGGAAAGGGAAAGGAATAAAGCTGCTGTGAGGAACACACCGCACGCAAACGGCACGCAGACAGTCAAGCCTATGAAACAATAAGCTGAAGACATCGCCTTGCCTTTTCAAAAGTGAAAGCTTTTGGATCTGTCGGCATGCCCGATGAGTCTACTCCCATCTGCCTGTCACCAAGCCACGGCAGCTTCCAGACCGGAGAGGTACTGCTGACATTTTGAAGTACAAGCCGGGATTGCGCCATGCGTTGAGCCAGTATCTTAAGACGAGCCTGGCACAGCTTAATTGCAACCATCAGTAATGATTTCCATCGTCAGCCTCATCAAACGTGAGCCCGTCTTTCATGAGCTGGGAGGCCTCCGCCATGCCTGAAAACAATGTAATTAAAAGCTGAACTGAATCCCTCAATTGCCATGGCTCAGATATGGCTAATATAGTAAGAACTCCTCTTTGTAAGGTATACGGGCCCCTGGCCTCGTGTGAGTCGTTGCTGGTCCTCCTCGCTGAGACCGGCCTCGAGCTCGAAGGTCGCGCTGTGAAAGTCCGCTGAGTCCTAGGGGCTCTTTGCTTAGTACCCACCCTCCTTTAGTCGAAGCGCCCGTTTAAGTACGTCCTCCAAGCAAATCTCTTTGGGCAGCTGCTGCGCCATTGCAGAGACAATCGGACAGGGCCTAGTCCTAACTTGTGGGCTGCCATTCTGGAGTTGATGCTTGCCGTTTCTATCAGCTTCCTCTTGAGTTTCTTGTCTAGCTACTATCATTGACCTGCTGTTGCATCATAGGCACGGCGGCAGAAGCTTCACCCTAACGATGCAAAGCTGGCACGAAAGCCGTGGTCGAAAAATTCTTCGTGTCATCTTATCGACAGACAAACCTGCATGTGGCCAGAGTCCCAGAAGCTCGGTGTTGTTGCTGCAGCTAGGCTGAAAATCATGCAGCCCATAACTCCCATCAAAGCTGCGGCCCTCTGCTAGGTCGCTATGCAGCTTTGAAGGCAGATGATCTTTCAGCTCCTGGAATGGCTTCTGAGAGCTAGTTGTTAACCATATACCAGACAAGGTACGTAGACCCATATACCCCAGAATGCTATCATTCGAACTGCGTACACAAGGTCACAGGAATTCAGGCTGGACCAGCTTGCGTTTGGCATTTGCCCCCAGCAAGCGCGTTTGCACTTTGGGTTTTGCTAATTATCGACGTTCATGGATGTCGAGTATCCCCAATTTGCTCGTTCAAACTTTTTGGAGTTGGGCAATCTTCCGCCTGAAGGATTGCCTGCAGGGACTTCTGGCAACGCAGTCGACGTTTGGCAACGGCAATGCTGCAATGACATTTGACAGCAAACTTCAGGATACTGGGACTGCTGCCAGGAGGAACTCGGTCACGTCCACCCCGGTTGAACCCCATGCCTTTGCTTACAGAGGAGGGCATGCACGAAAAGAAAAGATCAGCTGGACGAGGGATAGACGGGCATCACCATTGAGTCGCACAGCAACTTGTAGACGACCTCAGATAATTGGCATATGCATATTGGAGTAGTGTTAGCTACGTAGTAGTTCCTGAATATGAAGAGATGTCTCGGCGGTGCACAAAACAACAAGAAATTTACTCACCGCTGCAAGATGGCCAGCAGGTCTTTTTCCAGGACATGCTCCGCATGGTCCGCAGCTCTCTCTGCTCCGCATCTGGACCCTAGGAAATACCAGTAACATCGCTTTGAGGGAGCTGCTCAACTATTCAATGCACAGCCCACAATGGCAGAACAGACCTACACAAGCAGTTTTGGCTGCTACATGCGACATTTCGCTACTTGGGAACTTTACCTTCGCTTGTCTCGTCATGTAGGGAAATGTAAGTTGAGGCTCTGCCCAGCCGCCTTGGCACTCTTCGCGCACAGGAGGCCGAACATGCGGCTTCCGCGTTCACCATGCAATGATCCAGAGGTCATTAGACTCAATAGATGCCCAGTCTTCTTGTCCGTTAGCGATACGCACCATCCAGTAGAAGCCTTCTTCACCCAGCCACTGACTACAGGAGGAATGCACTTTCGCTTCAAAGTAACAGGCCAAAGCACATTGCTCCTGTACGCAACTGGCCAGGCCCAGGGGTACAAGACAAACCCCAGGTTGACATCAGCTCTGGAGCCGAAAATTGCAAGCTGAAACTGCTGGCAGATGCTGCAGACTTCATCATGTGCATGCCCTTTCAGGCACGCACCAAAGGTCTCATGACCCACGACTCCGGTATCACCTCGCGTCAGGAAAAGAGTAAAATAAGCACAGAAACGGCCTAACCTCTTCTATCCATCCGCGCTCCGTCGGTCCGCGCATCACCACACCTGCTCGTTGTCGAAGCCGAGGGCACCATGGCGACGCTCCAGGAGGGCCTGTCTCGAAAATGAGCTGAAACTTTGTAGAATGTTCTAGCTACCTGGTCAAAAGGGCCCACCTGGAGCAGCTGCTCCGAAGAACAAACGCTGCCACTCAAGTCCGCCAGTCTTGTTAAGAGTCCCCAAATCATGTCCTCAGCCGGCTTCAACCACTTCCGATGCTGCTTGTCTGCAGATGTGGCGAGCAGTCCACACTGTCCTGTGACCACTTCTCCGGCAAGACCTCTGCTGGCTTCTCGCGTGATTTCAGAATCACAACCCCCACATGAAGGCACGTGCAAGCACAGTATCCCACTTCATCAGGGCAGCACATTTGATAGAACTGGGCTTCACGCAAAGGGGCTTTTCATTGTAGTTGAAGGCCGGGATCCAACACCTGCAACAATCCATTCAGAAAGCTTATGCAAATGCAAGCAGTGTAGGTGGATCCTTGTGAGTTGGATGTGGGTGGTCTCGTGGAAGCCATTCCCTTCGACCCAACCTGCAACAGATGTATTGAGGCTGATACACCTTCTGGACCTGCTGTGGGCATGACCTCAAGCTTTGGAGGTACATAGACGTCCACGTCCAAAGTCCGTGCGATAATAACCTGTCGCAAGTGAGTCGGTCTACTTGAGCAGTACAGTACAGTATCAGACCAAAGCTTACATGCCCACCTTGAGGACATCTCGACGTCGTTTTCCAGCTGCCCCAGTCAGCGCGGGCTCAGCAGGGGGCACAGCGGTGAGAGCATCTGGGTGTTCTCGAAAAGGGACACGGAGAGAGATAGGAATCATGTAAGGAGTACAGATTTCCGGCTTGGGGATTCCGTAGGGATTATGTCGAGAAACGCTTTTAAAAAAATCTGCGAGAAGAACAAGAAATGCGCCTTCATTGTGGTTGTCTGGGACCTTCGCATGCTTCTGGTGGTTGTGAATGCTTGCTCCTGCCATGCTCAAATCATGCGGCACACTGTGTCACACCACGCCACAACTCTCGCGGCATAAGAGACTTCATGTAGCCTCATCCTCCCATCTTCCTGTTCGAAGAAGAGCTTCCGTGGCCTCCAGACGCATCTTGCTTCCAACGGGAAAACATTGGACATATCGAGCAAGCAAGCACGGCCTTGATTGCTTCGTTTTCTTCTTTGACGCGGTCCTTGATCCAGTCGTCCATCCGAGAGAATATCTGGCAGCAGTGATGGCAGGACAGCCACAATCCAAGAACATCTTTGGGCCTCTTCGTACTGCTGGTGCATGGTTTCCAGGCGAGCATACGTCCAGGCCTGAATTTGGATGCCAGGCAGACATGCACACTGCCACACACAGCTGCATACTCTCACCAGGCGGCCGGCGGCTATGCACCGACACCGGCAGATGAGGCCGTATCGCTCGGCTGGCACATGCAAGCAAGGAACTCAGGAGTGCGCATGTCACTGTTTAGCAATGTGGGCAGTCAGCTCCGTATGTCAGCAGTTAGCCGTGCACCGCAAGGCAAGGGCCGTCCCGGTGTTTGATGAAGCACGCCCCGGAGTCCCTTGTTTGTCACTGGAGCAAGCATCATGGCCAAGAAGCCATTGGTACATGGCAAGGAGCCATCTGCATGTACATCGCATGTAGAAGGCTTCGTCTGCTCGCAAGACATTACGTGCTAGGGACGGCGAAGCTCCTCCGCGAGCAGCGATGCCGGCGAGAGAGGCGACGGCGACGGTGCTGCGGACTTCGTCTTCACGAGACCCATGCCGGCGTCACGGCAAGGATAGCCGGGGCAAGGCCGGCAAGGCCGGCAAGGCTCCAGGGCTGAAAGGGTCTGGAGGTGCTGCGATGTTCTGCAGTTTGTGCTGCGGCTGGGTGCTCGCCTCTGGGCTCGCCAGGGTCCAGCTGCGTGCAGCCACCGACTCTAGGCTCATGTCTTGCATGCGTCTAAGGTGAAGTGTTAGGTCAGTGCCTACATATCTACTAAACCATAGGCCCAGAGAAGTGGTGCCGCAGAGCACTTGAAAGCACTGGACACCTTTCCTCTTTTGTTATCGGAGCCGCTTACATTTCTGTGGCAGGCCTCGCAGAGCTGCAAGTAGCTCTGAATTCTCGCTGTTGGACTCCGCAGGCAGGCTGGCTGATGCCTGGAGCACGAGATGACGCACAGCATTCATCACCTTTGGTACATCCACCGCCGACTCGCCTCGAGCAACGAGCTGTCCTGGAGCAATGCCAACACTTTTTCCCAAAAAACTCTCTGGCGTTGGGTTCTTCTTTGGATTTCCCAACGGGCGGGCAGTGATTATCGGAGTGGCATGCAGTGCGGCGCGGCGGGTAAAGGCCTCCGAGTCTTCGGCGTCCGGGGAAGTTGGTCACCGAGGGTGTGGCGGTTGCGGATGGTGGTCGCGTGCGGCATGTGCTGCGGTGCGCCGCGAGTTCGGGGTGCGGCGCGGTGCTGCGCACGTCTACGGCTATGCGAGGTTTGCCAGGATGGGGTGGAGCAGCGGTATATTCACAAGGACGGGGTGGTCATGCAGAACGGTCGGGTGCACGCGGTGCTTCGGGATGGCGGTCGCAAGGACATCGCGGCGCGGGTGAGGGCTGGCATTGCAGGCGACTGGGCTAGAGAAGGTGATCATGGGGACAGGATGCTGGCGCTTACCTTCAGGGGAAGAGGACCGCCGGGCGGTCTTCCTCCTCTCAGTATGCAATGCGAACAAAAAGATAAGATTGTGCTCTTGCATGCTCTTGCAGAAGGCTTTTGGGTTTTCAGGTTGACCTTGTGTTAAAGCTTCTGGGAAAAGACGCCCAAGGTCCTCATCTTCCGGTAAAGATGCCGCTAGAGGCATGTCGGTGTCAAGTTGGACCACCTCCTCTTCGACCCCCAGCGGCTCAGCACAGCCAAATCCTGGCATGTTGCAAGTTGCAAGCAGGCGATTCTCACGCAAGAAGTCCCCATCATCTCAAGCCGGCTACACGTTCTGCAGATTCATCAAGCCAGGTTGCAAGTTCCTGGTGCGATGGTTCGTTGTTAAGGCTTTTAATTTCTACGGCGGGATCTTGCCACTTGCCTGTAGGGAGGACAGATCAACAGGCGGAGGTTCCATTGCGGACGTGTCAAAGCAGTTCAGATCCTTGCGCCGGCAAATGACTCAGCCAACACACGGATGCTTGCACATCCTCAAAGAAATCACAGTCTGCATGTTTGGGAAAGGCAGCAGCTGAGGTTTTGTTGCATGGGCGCCTGGTCGGCTTGGCGGAAGGTCCACCTCAAGACAGCTGCCGAAGCTTTGAATCTGGCCAGCTCCAGTGCCTGGCAGGCTAAGCAGAGATTGTGACCAAGTGCATCTCTGACCGCGTGAAACTCCTTTCTGCGGCCACAGGCTATGCAAATCTGCACGCAAGCGATTGAAACAATGCGCGCAAGCCCTTCAAGGGCGAGACGCGGTACTTGTTTACAGCCACCGCGATTCAGCGGCCATGTTTTGGCGGCGCTGCTCATTTCAAGCAGCAGCCATGTTATGCACAATGAGGATCGACGAAGCACGATAAGGTGCTCCAGCGCAGGTGGCATCGCTATCGGCCTGCGTTTTGGTGCAGTGATGGCATTGGTCTCTGTCTTGGCATGGGGCTCCTGGCCAGGTCTGCTTCTAGATGCTGACTGTGTTCTGTCATGCAAAAAGGAAGCCTTGCAGGCATGAAGACGTTGCCCCAGGCGGCATCTCTGTCGTGCAGAGCAGGGCCACTGCCCTGGCATTCGGAGATGTGAGAGCCACGAGAGGGTCAACAGGAACTCAAAGCTAGTAAACATGATAAGCTGACTCCAGCAAGGTCGCCGATCCAATTGGAACTGACGTATCCCCTTGGTGGTTCTCTCCTGAAGTGCTCCTGCTCAAAAAAAAGCATTGCTGAGATGAAGCACGGGTCATGGGTCCTGGTTCACTCTGGTGGAAACCGATTGGACCTCCCTAGCGAGGGTCCGAACCTGCAGGTTGTCTCTTCAGGCTTAAGATCCAATGAAAAAGTTTGCGACAAACAGCCCTAGCAAAGACTGGCAAAGCCGCCTATACAAAAATGCCGGCGCGAAAGAGAGACGCGTACGTTCAACAGTGAATCTCCCTCTTCAACTGGAATTACACGCGCTGCAACAACAGCAGCAGCTGCTGCAACAGCAGCAGGTGTCATGGCCTCAGAGCCGAAGTGAACTGCTGCCGGCAGCATGGGCCTCGCTTCTGGCAACATACCACGCGAGCTAGAAGAACGACACACTCTGACAGGTTGTCCAAGCTTTGCGCGTTTCCTCTGGCACGGCGTTGGATGTCATGGGAGTACCACCTCGCAAGGCAGAGATAGCAATCAACTTTCTGACAGCCAGAATGCAGCCGACGCAAGGCAGTGCTGCTAAATCACTACCCCCGAGAGCTCATCAGACTGAATGCGTTGAGTCTCGACGTTGCATCATCTGAGCCGCTGCCCCAAATGGCCCCAGCTCAGACCCTGCTGCCACCAGTACTGTGCAATTGGTGTTTTCGTGTCGTGTCCGTCTCGTGGGCTGGCCCACGACAGGTGAGTCGTGCCCTGCTAGTCAAGTTCACCCCTGTGGCCATTTGGAGGGTTTAAGCTGGTTGGGTCTTCGATGATTGGCTTGGGCATTTGGAGTTGTTCGATTCAGGGGTCTGCCAAGGGGGTCATGGCGTGAGAGCTGTGCATTGAAAACTGAGGGCGTGAGGGTTGGGGATTGTCGGCCGAAAGTGTAGGGATTAGGATTTCAGGGTTATAGAGTTTGGTGAGGGTCATTGGGTGTTAGGGCCTAGCGCGTTTGGGACCACGTGCTTGTAAGGGCAAATGGTTTCGGCGGTTCAGGCGATGTTTGTCTTGCATTTTTTCACCAACCGTGCTGTACAGAACGCGTGTTTGAAGGATTGAGTAGAGTTTCAGGATTTAAGGATTTAGGATGTAGAGTCTTGGGCTTTCGGGGTGTCTGCGTGCTTCCCGGGCTGCTCCTTGGAACAGGCAGCACCCAAAAACTCGAAATAACACGGAGAGAACGTCATGCAGCACAACTTGACACAGCCCAGCCCGAAGCAGCGCTAAGTCATGGCCTGTGCCCTCGTCCATGCCACTTGGAAGGGCCGACTGAAATTTGGCCTCAGATGGAGTTGCACCACGAAGCAAAAGTCTAATGCGCGCCAAGTCATTTCCTGCATACAGCACTGTGGTTCGACGACATGGCTCTGCTCCGACGAAAACACTTCCTTGCGCTGCTCCCTGAGTGTGTGGCTGACATGTCTTGCAAGGCCTGCGCACATCAGCCAAAAAACCTGTGTAAGTCGCATCAGAAGCATCAGTCTGCCTCGCTTTGGGCTTCACAGACCTCCATGTTCGCTTGACTTTTGGCCTTGCGGCCCTCTTGCTCTGCCTTCTCCTCCTGGGTCATGAATACCACCAGAGCAAGGCCCTTTCAGAAAACCCCAAGAGTATCTTCCACTGTATCCCCGTGGTCCTCCTGTATTCTGGCCTCGATGAAAGCTTCGAGCCTGTCGCCAGCAGAGCTGCACACAACTGAGAGCCAGCGGCAGGAACGAAAACTCAGCGCGGGAGCGCTTCACCATTACCACATCTGCAGAAGAGGGTGCGGGTGCGTCGTGCCCAAAACTTTCTTATTTTCATGCCCTGCGTTGAATCTGAATGCCTAGTGCATGTAGGCAGCCATGCGAGAACGTCAAGCAGCGGCTGAGTCACACAACTGCTTTTTACTGAGCATCCCTGACTGCAGCAATCACAATCTGAAAGACTGGTATGATTGACCTTCCTCAGCAGGCCACCCTAATGCCCCTCTGCTGCTGCATTAGCCCCAAAAATTCGCTCTTTCAGGCCCAACCTCCCCCCCCCCAGACCCCCATTTCCCAACCTCTAGTAGCTCAGGTATATCATCGAAATTACCCCTCACCAGGAGCTTGCGTGACCTCAAAATGCCGCCACTCAGATGCAGCCTATCGGCCTATCGAGCTCTTCATTGACCGCGGCAACATCCTCATCCGCCTGACAGATCAATTCGGGTGATAGCATATGTGCGCGGCATATCTGCCCCCACCTGGTCCGGCTTCTGCTTTGGAGGCTTCCTGAGAGGCAACTGGTCCCTACAGCGAGTCTGCCGCAGAAACTCTCACAAACAAAATTCAGACGCTCGGCAATATTGGACACATGTTGTCAAAGCTCAACTCTCGACGAGGCGCTGGGGCAGGGGCGGGGGGGCAAAGTGGCGACCGACAAGTCACTTCTACCGCAAAGCGCAGACCAGAGAGCGCATGCGGAAGCTCAAAATTAAAGCAACTTGCTCCCAAGTCCCAAGCCCTGCACAGCAGGCTTCTATGTCCTTGTTCGGAATCAGATCCCATCAACGCAGCACGGCGCAAGTTTTAAATGATCTTCTTGGCACGATGTTCAGCGCGAAGTAAGATGGCACTTCATGGCAAGTGTGGGCAGTCTGCGCTCTCGCTGCGCATGTAGTTACAATGTAGTTACCGCACCCTCGCCATAAAAATCATGAAGTTACAGGACCGATCATGCTTGTGCTGCACAGACAGATAAGCCTTCAGCTTTAAATTGTGCGCACGTGTTTGCTGCGAACATGAGGACCGGCCTCTTTTTTGTCCAACAATCCTACACCGCAATGCGAAGTGTGATCTCCGTGCACGCTGGTGACCAACGGGTCGGCAGGCACACCTTCCCATGACACGCTTAAAAAAGGCCTGATATGAAATCACAAGTAGACCATGCAGTATCGCAGCTATGGACCCCTTCCTTAAGCAACTAACTAAAGGTTCAGCCACCTCGAGCGAACTGCCCTCCTTTTTCGCACCTGCGGGGCTAGGTACACGTCTGAGCGAAGCTCATTGTAGAACCCACGTTACATCACGCCGGGCGCGGAGGGCGGGCACTTGAGCAAGCAGTCGCCACGGAAACTTCACCTTTGTCTGCCAAAGGTTCAGCCACCTCGAGGCGAACTGCGCTCCTTTCTTGCACCTGCGAGGCTAGGTGCACTTCTGAGCGAAGCTCATTGCAGAACCCCACGTTTCCCCCATTGTACCCACTCAGGTCACAACAGCAGTCCACTCAACGTGTTCTGAAACCAAGAAGAGTCGGGAAGCCCCAATTGTCTGCGCTTTTGTCCGGCTGTAAGCAAAGGCTGGAAAAGAACCAAGCGGTGGCAAATCGTATCTCTGGCTTCTCGTGGGAGACGTGGAAGCAGGAGTACAGCAGATACTTCCTGGATATAAATTTCCATCACTTTGTGGTTCAGCCAACGACCGTGTCGCCTCACCAGCTCGCTGTTTTCAGTAGTGTGCAAAAGCCACGTTGCACCGCCTGCGCTTAGCGATCCCAGGTCCAGCTTCTTAACACCGAAAGCGCTGGTCTGGTCCAGTTTACAGTTTACAGGCCACAAGCAACTTGCTAAAGCGCGTCCTAAAAGCTCCAGCTGACATAGGCCGGAAGGAGCAACCAGGCTGCAGGTTGGCAAAAGCCAGGACGATGACTGACAGGAGGTTAGGCTGATCAACTTTGATCGCCTGATGCCTTGCTGCACTAAAACGCGTCTTTGGATCTTTCACGCCCAAGAGCACGAAGTGAGCAGAGTTGTCAAAGTCCTGAGGCAGCACAAGGTCTGCTCGTTTTGCAGAAAGGACCTCGCCAATGCGGCCAAGGCCGCCCCATGCCAGAGCCAAAAGTCCTGCAACCTGAGTCCAGCCCCATAGCAAGCATATGGAGAGGAGGGCGACAAGGATCTGCGGCATTGCTTGGCGGTGCACGTGTCTTCGAGGCGTAACCACTGGAAAGCAACGTCCCATGCAGGCTGTCAAAGGCGTCTAAACTTAGGAAAGCGAGTTGGAACTGCATTCACCGTCTCAGAAAACGTACTGTAGAGTCTGCCAGATGCGTAGAGCTCGCGGCCAGACTTTATTTACCAGTAGCGCATTCAGGAAATCGATGTCTGTAGCCCGCAGAGCTTCAAAAGCGCCTGCAGAGATGCCTTGCTGTCCATTCCAAAACTTTTCACGGAGCTGTCGAGTAGCTTCCTGCAGGGCCTTCCTTCAGGCAAAGGGTTCTGGTTCCTCAGCTGCTGACGCCTTGTATCTCCAGCGTGACGGGGCTGCAGAGCACCGAAAACACCATGGCTGCAGGCTACTAAGGCAAACCCTGCAAAGGGAACCTTGACGCTAAAGAAAACAAGCCAAACCCAACCCAGGAGGAAAAGGGTGCCTTCACCGGGGAATCCAAGGGATGAGTCAAACTGAAGGGGCTTGTTAACCCAGCACTTGAAGGCGCAGCTTTTGAAGCGGGCGTCCTCACCAGGGAGGGGGCCAGGCAGTTGCCCGCAAAATGAGCCTTGCCCAGTTTGCGGCCCATCTCTTGAGACGAGGAAGGTGCAGTAAGGCATGACCATGCTTCTGGAGAGTCCACAGCCAAGCACGGGCGCAAAAATGTCGGCCTCACGGGATGGGGCGTCTGCAGGCATAATGCGTGTCGGGCAGAAAGGCAGAGCGCCATAAAGTCCAAAGGCAACAGAGACGGCGGCAGCGCGCTGAAGGACAGTCATCAGGGAAGAAGATGAAGACCTTCCCTTAGATGTTGCACACCTTGCAACGTTGGAGTCGATGAGGGAACAGAACCTGGGAGGTCCGGCATCGACACGGGCCTTGCGGCAAAGGAGCTCGAGGGACGTGGGCAAAAGACCCTGGGTAAGGAATGGGCAGGGGGAAGAGGTCATGTGCAGAGGCCAGGCTCGAGGGCCCGACTGGCAAAGGCAGAAGAAAAGCAGCAAAGGTGCAAGCTCGAAAGTGCACAGGCTTGGGAACATGCTCCGGAGGGCCTTGACAAGTGTGGGCTTTGACTTTGCGGAGCGGTCCCTGGGGCAGCAGGCGCCTCCTCGGCTGAGTACAAAAAAGGCAAGGCGGTCCCCTGTTTCGTGCTCCAGAAACCACCAGTGCATGATTCGGCAAGATTTGGGGGTGGTCCGGAAGGAAAGCCACCTGATCGTAGAGAGAAAGGTAAGGGGCCATGCGTTCTACTAGGACCACTGGAACAAAAAAGGGCGATGGGCCTAGCGAGCCAGACTCGTCTTCCTCTATTCCGTCCACAATTGCGCGGTGGGAGGGCCCAGCTGAGTCGCCTGACTGGCAGATTTCCAGAAAGTCTGGAGACAAAAGTTGCGAAGGCATGGCGGCTAGGAACCCGCCCTCTCGAATGAGCACAGGCAAAATTGCACAAGCCGGGAGGTCGGGGCTGGTCACATCCAAAACCGGGAGCGCAATCTCCTGAAGCCTTGCCAAGAACTCCTGAATCAGTTCCATCGCTCCTTGGCGGGGAACTCACGGCCTGACGCCAAGCAATACACTCGGGCTTCCCCCTCGGGCTTCCCCTTCGGTAGGGAACCCGTGGCAGACTGTGTCAGAATGCTCGAGGGCACCCACGTGTGCCTTGAAAGCAGAGAAGGAGGTGAAGACACGGGTGTCGGCACAACCCCGGCACCACAGCACAATGTAAATAGTGTTGCGAGGAACAATGGTAGGAGAAGCCTCGATGACGTCCTTTGACGTCCTTCTCCTTCCGGAGCACTTTGCCGGCTTCCCGGCCTTCTAAGCTCGTCCTGCTCGAGGCCATCGGGAAGCCTTCGAAAGAGACCCCACAAGGAACAAAGCAGTGTCAGGCAAAGGCAGGTCCCCCACAGCAGGAATGATGTGGCCCAGACGCAGCCCGGAAGGGGGCAGAGGAAGAACTGGTAGGCTCGCATGCAAAGGCAGGCGGCTCGGCAGAGAAAGATGGAACCCTGGAGCGGGTAGCAAGGAAGCCCGGGCCAGCTAGTACCCACAAGGCGCCGGCTGTAGGTGGATGCAGGGGGAGCAGTGACCAGCACGGGAAGGTCAACTGCTACACGGATATTGCTTTGGGTTGGGGATTCAGGCAAAGTGTCCGGTAGCATCTCCCAAGAGGAAACAGATCGAGGGGACGAGGGCTGTGAAGCCGAAAGGGGAGAACGCAAGGCCTCGACGGCCGATTCCAAAGTAGCCACTAATCCTGGCCTACTATCACCCATGCAAGTATCCCCTGAAGCAGCGATTGGAGCGCGGACGCACCGACTCCGAGCAGGAGGAGCTTGCTGCCCCAGGATTCAAAGCTTCCTGAGCAGGAAGCCAGAAAAGGAACGACCTGAAAAGGAAGATTGCAAGAAGGAAGCCCGAGAGGATTCCGTCAGCAAAGGAACCAGCAAGGGTACGAAGGGAACCACTACAGTGGGATGGGCAGCCAAGCCCCCACCAGTTGGAACCCGATCCCTGAACTAAGAAGCTGGCTACTTGCGCGCAACTCATCACTTGGACAAGCAGTCGCCGTGGAAACTTCACCTTTATCTGCCAGCTTGAACCATCATCAGACTTTATACCGGTAATCTACCCAGAGGCTCAAGCGCTGTGGTTTGCCCTGTAATTTTTTGACTGAGCCTTGCAAAGCCCACTCACACCTCCTAGCGCCAATGGCTTTGGGTAGTGATTGATAAATCAGTTCGGAAAAGAGAAAACTTTCGGCCAAACAGAATAGTAAAAAGGGTACGGAACAAAGAAAAACTTGTGTCCCGTACGACATACTAGCAACGCCGAAACGGTATAATGGCAAGTGGCCGCAAGAGTCTTGCTTTTCAAATTCTTCCAGGACCCCCCCAAATGTTTCCCAACCTTTATTGGGGGAACCTTTTTTTTCTAGAGCCATGCGTTCGATGCAACTTGCTGCATGTATGATGAACTTCGGCGCTCAACTAGGAGAAACTCGAAAAACACATGACAATACATGACAGAACTTACCTCAAATCGTTCTGTCTCTTGCAGCTTGTCAAATGCTGGCATTTTGTGCATCCGATCCGGTACAATTTATTTACATTGCCAGTCGGCACCGTGCGAATTAGCGCATTAGTGTTGTGCAGCCAAAGCTGTCTGGGGCGTCCTACTCTGAGGGTTCCAATTGTGCAGGGATTGGTGCTATCAGGCTGGTAGCTGATCTGTCACGTTGGGTCTGCGAATGGACAGCGTAAAATGTGCCTGGCAAGTTTCACTCGCCATTGTTCTATTTTTTTGCTAAATGGGATGATGTCCCTACCTGCAATTTCAGGGGCGCTTCAAAACAATTTTGCATTGGGGGGCCCCTTGTTATTTGGAATCGTTTTCTTGCTTGAGGGGGGAAGTTTTATCACAACCGCTCTGTCCTCGAATTTCGTTGGCAAACAGCCACACCAACAAGTTTAGTGACTGCAGCTTGCTTCAGCACTTTGCAGAATAGGCCCCCGGCTCGATGGTATCCCAGAGGTCTGCCAAAACATTTTCCACTTCTTGCCTTGCTATGCAGGAGCATGGTCACAACAAAAGAACAGCTATGCGGCTTCTCAAGGTGCAGGCTCCAAATCCAAACCAGATTCGGCACTCTGCAAGCCTTTCATTCGGGACCCTGTGCAATTCGAACTGTTCGACTGAGATTTTAAGAAGCTGGCGTCCATGTGCCTGAGCCAGCGCGGCAGAGGCAGCCTGGACCTGCGCCAGGCTGCAAAGCTAGTACTTGAGCTGGCTAGGAGTGGCTCAGATTCGCATCGGATGGTCAGAGTCCAAGAATGCATGTTTTCTACCATTCTAATTCACCAGGAACGAATTCACATGACCTGCGCATTGGAATCTTATGCAAACATTCGCGAGATCCATCCATGCACTTTGCTCGGCTTCCTACACCGGCACCAGCATGTCAGGGTGCGTGTCCTTCCTTGGCGTGCCTCGATCGACTTTACACTCCGACACGTAACGTTCGATGCGAAGGGTATCTTGTTGAAGTGGGATCTGCTCGTGGTCGAAGTGTGCAGCCGCATCGCAAGCCGAAGACTGAGGTGCATGTTTCAGAAATGTTGATTTCATTGTCTTCTGTGCTGCGTGCAACCGCCAGGCGAGAAAGCGATAGCAAATTAAGAAGAGGGGTTCAGTGCTTGCAGCGTGCGTTCTCCTATTTATCTCATCACACGGTTTTGCTCCGAGACTGCAGCGCTGCAGTACTGGTTGCACAGAATTCTGCTCATTACTCTGCTGACCGCTGGTGCCCAGGGCATACTGTGAGCTTGACAGCACAGGTGAGTCAAACAATGTCAACATTGTGAGGCTCGAAGTCGCACAAGAGCTCAATCAAAGCAGGCTTCATCAGCCTGCTCTCGGGTGGACGGAGCATCTGGGCTTCTGCTCTTCTGGTTCCACTGGAATGCACCTCAAAAGTCGACGTAACTTCTCAGGTTGAACAAGCAGACCCTGCAGCATTTCAAGTAGCGAAACACGTGACCGCTTAGCTGATGACCCCAGGCTTGCTCCAGTTCTTTGAAGCGCTCTTGGAGTGACTTTCCCTTCAAAGCAATTTCACAGCTCGTCGGGCATGTTGTGGCAGGAACCACACTGAGAAAAAGCCTCTCCGGAATTCAGGCCAGAAAGAGCCGCTTGGGAGAGCACCTTGTACCTGCTAACGAGCAGCTGCCAAGACCGCCAAGAGTTTCCGACAAGTTTGGGTCACTCCGCGGAAGCACCCTCGAATTCCTCACGCATTTTGCGGACCTTCTCGTGGTCCACCTGCACACGACGTGCAAAGCACTGTACTTGGGTTGGATGAGTGCTTTCCGGAGACCTTGGCCAGCACTGGAGCATCCCCGCTTCTTCCAGAATACCAGGGCACCATCGGCACAGGTCCTCTGGAGCAAAAGCGCTGTCTGCAAACACCAAGCACTTGGGGAGCGGCTTCCTCCGCGCAGCTGCGCGGCATCCTCCAAGTGAAGCAGGCTGGCGGCGGGGTCTGATTTGTTCAGCTCCGGCTCGGTTGCAATCTCGTTCTTGGAGGCCGCGTGCGCACCTGCGGTAGGTTTGCAGCAGGCAGAGACACAGAAAGTCTTTTAAGATTTTCTGAGAGATCCATGGCAAGACTATAGATTCGGTAATCTGCCTTCGCGAGCGTCGCGTTGTGCAAGGGCAGCTTCGGCAATCTCTCTCGCCTAGCAAATACCGAGCAAGCAAATGAGAAGCTCAGCTGAACATTCCAAGACTTCAATTCCACCTTAGCAGCAGCAGCCGCTTCTGCAGCAGCACGGCCCCGTAGAGGCTTCACTGTTGCTGCCATGGCTGATCGACTAGGGTACTGTGCTGCAAGTCTCCAGGGAAGACTGCTGTGCTGTCTGCAGCTTCAAGACTTGCTGGAGCTAGCGCACGAAAACTCCTGAGTCTATCGAAGCCATGAGGATCGACATGGTTCAGAGTACTACACACAGGACGTCAAGCGCGACTGAAGCGTTGATTGCAGGGAGCCAGGATAGAGATTGCAAGAACTAAGGGAACCGGAAACCGGCGGTTTGGAAACACCGCGGAGTTTCCAAAGGAAGTCTAGCAGTCTGTGCCTGCAGTCGGTGTGCCAGTCTCAGCTGCGCTGCAGCCTTATCCTCCCAGAAGCCTCCCCTGCCATGACGGTTCAAGGTTCCCATGAGGCAGAGCTGAGAGCTCTTGAAGAAGTTCGCTTCACGGAAACTGCTTGATGTGAAGTGCAGCTGGACTTCTGACAGAAGCAAATCCACAAGGCGAGGAGACGTCATCTGACGGTGCCGCTCCTGCAGGAAGCGGCCAATTGTCTCAAAGAAATGCAGATTGTGAGCACTGAAGCATAATTGTTCTCCAAGTCATGCTGCAAGAGTCCTCCACTGCCTCTTGCTTGCGCAGATTGGCATGCACCCAGAGCTTGTCTGTAAGATCCTGCCGAGTGCCATAGGTGCAGTTGCACTATCACAATCTCGCCCAACAGACTCGACCTAAGTTTAGCCCACCGTGCATTCCGGATGCATGGACAATTTTGGAGGTCTCCTGAGAGTGGGATGAGTGCAAAGCAAAATAAGCAGCCCTGCACAAACTGGGGTTTGTGCAAATGTGTCTGAACATCATTCCCGGGGGCGGTGAGTCAAAATGCGAATGCTGGCTTGTGAAGAAACTGCGGCAGAAGCACTTTGTTTTGGAAGCCGTTTGCGGCCCACGCATGAGAAACTTGAGCGTATCAGCTGAAGTTCCATGGCCGACCCGCGATTTACTGAGGACGCAAGAACCATTGTAAGTTCCATCGCATTTTCAAGTCAGCCATGGCTGCGCAAATAGAATTTCATGGTGAGCAGAGGGTACAATAGGACAGCGGTTGAATTTCCTGGCACCTGCGAGGCCGCATCTGCTGCCACCAGCTTGGACTGAGCAGACATGATACAAAATGAGGATGGTTGGAAGCACCAATGGCTCACAATGTTTTGGTGGCTTCAGTTAAACAGTTAACTGCTTCCGTCATCAAATGCTTTCTCATCATGGAGGGAGGGTAGATTTACCGGCCAAAGCGTTAAACTGTTAAACCTATGAAGAGGTGGTTCTTGGAGCCAGCAAGTTTTAACGCTTACTTCAAGTGCTCCTGAAGTTGCTCGCTGAGCTCGTCCGCTTGCCGTGAGCCAGGGGCGACGTTGTTCCTGGTGAGTGCTTTTGCGCAGCTGACAGTGCGCACTTTGCTACACTGCCCCCACCTCATGGAGAAGCCACGAAGAAACTCATCAAGGACCTGGGAGAGAAGGGCGAGTCCTATCTGCTTATGCACCAGGCTCAGGCTGTGTTGAATCCAAAGTCCATACCTGAGCCTTGTCGTCGGGACGCTGCAGAAACTCGAGGAACCTGCCAATGCAAGAGAGACCGTCTGGTCTGAGCAGGGGTCACCTTGCTTTTTTTTACGCTCCCCTCCTTTTAGCACTTCCGGGCCTCCTTTGCATGAAAACCAGATCTTTGCAGTAACTACCCGCATGGTCATCGACCTGCGCAACTTTGCAAACACGGGCACCCATTTCGTGGACTCAGCGGGAAAGCATCCACACTTTGGCCTCCAGCAGTGTCTCACGGATTCCAAGCCTTTGCAGTGCATCAGATTCAGACTCTCTTGCTGAGAAATTCTTCTCAGTGCTGGACAGGTAGTGGCTCATGTTCTGCAGCCACAGGTTTTGGAATCCCTGACGTGGACGATTGCGCGGGCGACAGTGACGTCCAAATATGACAGTTTGCCGTTCTAACCCACAGCCCAAATCCAAAGCTAAAGCCTCCTTGGTCTGGCGGCTATCCTTGATGATGAGTGTGTTGACCACCTCAGCCACGGATGCAGCGAATCTTGCAGAAACGGTCTGCCTTGTACCGACACTTTGCACACTGCCTCCTCTGCCTCCTCTCCCCCTTCTGCACCCTCCTCCTTCTCGTCCAGCTTCTGCCACGCTTCATCCTGCTGTCCCTCCTCCTCCAATGGCTCACCACCCTGCACGAAAGCATACTTGAGAAGCTAGGGAATGCACGGGGGCTCACAGTGGCTACGTAATCATCACTTTGAGTAAGCAGGGGAGGAGGTACCGACGGAAAAGCAGGGGGTTCACTGCCTGATGTCAATGACACTCAAAGACAATTGTACCTTGCAATCGAGGGCGGGCCCGACCCCAATGCACCGCGAGTTCCCCCTTAAAAACATTTTAAAACAACAAGCCAAGCTCCACATGCGAGTACTCTGAGACCTCCTATGTTCAACCAACCTAAATAACTTTGGAAGCAAGAAGTCTTTCAGGTCAAAGGCCACCAGGATTGCTTGAGCATGTTGCGTTGGAATAGAAGTTTGACAACAACTTTCATAATCAAAAATTCATGGGAACCTTCACACGAACACCTGACAATAAAATGGCTGTAAGCTCTGTAAACCAAAAGTCCAATGCCTCACACTTCGGATAGCTAGCTAGTCTCGAAGGCAAGTGGAAACTATGTCTTGGCGTGCATCACTCTGCTTCCAAATGCAAGTTGCCTTTACTGTCGTGCTTTGTGAGCTTGCATGTAGTGTCCGTTCCTATCCGCCCAGGGATTGGTTCAGTCGCCTCCTCTGTGGCAGGCGCTGCTTCTGCTGCTTCCGCTGTCTCCACTGCAGCTGCCTGCAAGAGTTTTTGCAAAACCAAAGTGAAGAACCTCTGCAGCTGAGGGACTGATACAGTTCTCGCCCCAGTTCTCGCCTCTGGGGCTTCTTCAGCCTTTTCATCTTGCCCAGCTCCCTCTTCGGCTCCCATCACTGGCCTTGGCAGGCAAAGCTAAACAAGCGTGATGTCTACCATTTAGAAGCAGCGCCTGTGCCAGAACGCGACAAGCTCCCGGATTCGCTTGAAGATCACCTTTCGGATGTAAGGCCAGATTTTTTAGGTCTGGCCTAGTGCAACAGCGGATAAGTGGCGCCTCCGTCGCAGGGACGACCTCCTCGCCTTCCTCAGCATCCTGGCACAGGCCATGTTGCCTCATTTTGTTTTCACATTCCCAAATTGGAGCTAAGTTGTAGGTAAGCAAATCTCCTGCACCAGAATGTCATGAGAGTTGTGGAGTGGAGCCGAGAACTTGGTCGCGAAGACCTTTTCCAAAGCAAAGGTCTCAGGGGGCCGAAAAGCTGTGATGCGATTCGTTGTCCCGACCTCTGCGCTCTTGAATAGCCAGGCTTGGTCTGCTGCACACTTTGCCCTTGCCAAGTCCTCTCGAAACAGTTTGCTCAAGCGATTACCTTCGCATCAATTCAGCGATCCTCCTCGAGACCTTGACAAACTCGCGCTGACTCGCCCTCGTTGGCGTGTCCCTCCGACATGTCCTGCACACCAGCGCGGTCTTTCATCAATCTCAAGACGTGAAAGGATCCAGTTCATCACTGGTCATTTGGCACCGGTTTCTTGCGATTGGTTCGCTTAGTGCTGCAAGACATGGCTACTGATCAAAACCACGTGCCCCGCGTTCACGTTCCTATGCTGCCTGATCCGGAGGGTCTGCATCGCAAACTTGATCCGGAGGGTCTGGAACGATGACTTACTCTTGCTGGGTCCCACAAGTGATCCGGGGTGAGTGTGTGCTGATTACTTTGTTTGCTCTGGAACGAGTATGGAACGGGCATGTAACGGACACCCGGCGCAACGTCTATTCTGAGAGATTGCATTCGTTGGTCTGGAATGAGGGGATCTGGAACGGAAGTCGAGGACTTGTTCCGGATCTCTGGATCGGGGTCTGGATCGGGATGTGCGTTTCCCTTTGTTCCAGACCAATCATATTGACCGGTAGCCACATAAGCACACAGCCCGGACGCAGTCCAAACACAACCATGTCGTGTATGCCAGACTGCTTCAGCCAAACAAACAGCCCCGCTGTTTGCCTCTTTCTGCACTGCCTCCAGCAATGCCGCCTTCAATTCAAGGGGTTGTCTTTGTTCATTTCATGCTTTTCATGCTGTCAGCTGTGAACAGCTGTGGCCTCGTCCGGATGGCAGAGTCTGATGACTCTAACCTCATTGAGCAAAAACTAACGATAAAACAGCCTGTGCTTCGGCCAGATGAAGACACATGTAGCTTAACTTAGGAGACCGCAGCAGGTGCAAATTCTGGATCAAAGTCTGCCTGCTGCGAAACAATCTCTGCAAAAGTCTCCTGCTGGGCTTCGAATTGACAACAGCACAGCCTTGTCGGCGGCCTTCGACAGCTCCCGTTCCTGCAGCCAATTTCCAGCAGTAACTCTGTCAAATATTTTGTTTGCATCACCTGTGTCCAAGCGAGCGTCATCGAAAAAGTTTTAAAAAAGCAGCCCTTGGGAACCTACATACCGACGCGCGCGCTATGCAAAGGCTTAGGGGTGCCATGACTGGGACGACAAGATGTTCCAGTCAAAAACGAACAGCGGCTATAAAGAATCTGGATCTCAGACTACGAATCAAAGTAGCAAAGCGGCTTCGCGCCCTGATAACCCTTGTACAATTTTAGAATATTTGAAAAAGCGATCGCGAACTCAGGGTTGACCAAACAGATGCAGATGGCCCTGGCCCAGTCCCCGTTCGGATCCCGCACACAAAGTAGGGAACCAGGATGATGTAAGGATGGCATGAATGATGCACAAGCACATGGAGATGACCCAGTTCTTTGGGTGGCGTCCCTGTTACCCCACACACAGACAAAGAATGATGTAAGATGGAAATGACATGCAAAAGTAAACATGGCGCCCGGCTCCGCCACGTTTGTGAATGGGACCCCCTCTCCACCCTCACGGCCCTTCGCAACTATTACAAAAGCGGCTGTGACCCCACGCCTGCGAGCAGATTGCGGAAAACTGTAATGCAAAGCTATGGCTTTAAGTACAATGGTTATGGAACTGAAGTTTGTGGAGCAGTTATTAGCCGTCTCTTGGTACAGACATGACTCTTCGGTGCAACGTTTTTATTCTTATCACTATCTGATTATTACTAGCAGGCGTGGAACCCCTTTGTTTAGGTTTTCAATCTTAATGCCTTTCTCCATGTGCGCGTATAGATAGTTTAGTTTAGCATCATGGCTCGGACAGTTGTGCACACGCAGACTCTCACCTGACATGCGCTGATGCCACCGACACTTGGCAGACCAAAGACGGCAAAGGCATTGACACAACGAAAGCAAATTTGCCAGTCATTTAGGTCGTTGTTGTCTTGCCGATCATTGTAAACCTTTTTGCAACCATGCAAACCGTGTAGCTCAGTTTGGTCTGAACACGGGAAGATCATCTCTTCGTAGCAACCATGACCACTAAAAAATGAAAGGCAAACGTCCATGCAGGGGTGGAGAGGGTAGGTAGATGTGCACGCAAACCATGCACAATGTGCAGTCTTCGTGCCGCGTCGCATCATCTGCCGGGTTTGAACACGGCATGTTCTCATGTACGGCTCTGAGACGGCTGCACCACCATGTATCGACTGTAAATGTCCGCAAAAACCACACCCTTTTGCGAAAGGAAAACGGCCCGACTTTCTGATTTGACCAATCCAGCTGCGCCCACGGCACACAGGAACTGGCTTGCAGGTACATCTGCACTGCATGCACAGAAGCGTCTTCGTTGGCTGGAGACTTCTGCCTAAGACATGGGCAAATGAACGAATTTCATGGTTGGATCTGCGGAGCCTTGCCCGCCGCGTCAAGCGTCGCGAACCTTGCACACCCCGTCATGCCGGGCGTCGCGAAAACCAAACCCACCCCGTCACACCGGGCGTCGCGAGCCCTGCCTACCCCGTCACGCTGGGCGTCGCGAGCCCTGCCCACACCGGGCATCGTGAAACATACCATCTCTGTCACACCGCGCATCGCGCAAAAGATACCCAACCCGTCACACCGGGCATAGCAAGCTTTGCCCACGCTGTCACACCGGGCGTCGTGAAACATACCCACCCCGTCACACCGGGCGTCGCGAGCCTTGCCCACCCCGTCACACCAGGCGCCGCGAAAAACCACACCCACCCCGTCACACCGGGCGTCACACCGGGCGTCACACCGGGCGCTGCGAAATGTACTCACACCGTCACACCGGGCGTGAGGAAATATACCCACCCCGTCACACCGGGCGTCGCGAAACATTCCCACCCTGTCACACGGGGCGTCGCGAAATATACACACCCCGTCACACCTGGCCTCGCGAAACACTCCCATCCTGCGAATTTGGCAGTTCAATTGATGACAAACCTTGTGGGGACAGGGCTTGCGATTTGCGCTTTGGGCAGCTCAATTTATGACAACCTTCCAGTTGGAACAGTTGACATAGCTTGCATTATTTTAATGACTTAGAGACTCTACCCGTTGCGATTTATTATTTGTGGAGAAAACACCTTAGGGGGACACACCCTTGCGATTTGTCGTTTTGGGACATGATTTTTGCGAGAAAAACTTAGGGGGACACCCCTTGCGATTTGTGGCTTTGGGACGCCCAGGCCAGCGGCCCCCCAAACTATTCAAACTATTTCAACCCGCCGCTGGTCCACGCCCCGAACTCCATTTCCTTCATCAAAAAAAACGCATCATCACATGCTACACAAAGGTTCCTCGTACATATATATATATATATATATATTTACGCACCTAGTACTCAGGGTCAGAGGTCCACCTCGACATCGCTTCTAAGCAAGGCTGATCCAAGCATCGCTTTTACCAAGTTCCACGTCTCATTCACGTCTCTAGATATACCGGCATCATCCGGCATCAAAAACTGTCTTTGGCAGCTCAGGTTGTGCCTGAGCTGGTATCCCTTTCGCTTGCAACAAGATCCTTCAAATCTGGAAGAGAGAGCGAGAGAGGGTGGGGAGAGGAAGAAAGCATGAATCATACATAAAAACTGGACTAGCTGACACGATATGTTCCGGCAGCGATCCGGGCACAGCACATGCAATTTACCCAGCTACTCCAGGCTGCGAGGCCTCAGCTTTGACCACAGGCGTTGCAGCAGACCCTTCCGTCCAGAACGGGGCCAGAAGCGTGCTCAAACGAGCCTGGCGGTTTACCAACTGACGAAGCCGGTGCGTGCGGTCCGCGCCAGCCTGGTGATTTTCTTCTGCGTCCTGCAGCTGCAGCAAGGATGAGGAGAAGCCCTGAAGGGCCGCCTCAGAGCGTGCTTCGCTTCACTGAGACGGATCGCTCAAAGACGTTTCGGCAAGGGCTCAGCCTGCCAGCTTGCAAGCTGCCGCAAGTCTGCGGGGTAGCCGAGGATCAGGATGCCTTTCGGCCTGCAAGAAAACGTGAAGACTTCCTGTTTTTCATCACAATTTGAGGATGCCTGACGGGTTCTGCCACTTCCTCCTTCTTGTCCTTTCCCTTGGGCTTCCTGGGCTTGCAGAATCAGGGGTGCATCCAAGCCAAGACCATGCCGAAACCCGGCTTCTTTGGATCTTCCTCTTCAACCTGAGTGCATTGGACTGAACGTCTCTTGGCAGTGACTGGACGTCTCACCCCATCCACGGCAAGGTCATGGCAGGTTTCGGTGCAGGAGCTGAAAGTAACTGGCACAAACAGGCTATGGCATCACCGCGTTGCCAGAAGAGCTGCATGTGAAGCCCTTGCCGCCTCAATCTTGCGGAATAGCATTTCGGCCTGCAGCTGCGCCGCGATGTTGGGCCTGAGATGCTGCAACAGGGAGTGTCGATGAAAGTGTAAGACTTTTAAGAGGCCTGCCCCTGCGATGCAGCTTCTTTTCCGAGCTCTCGCATCCGTGCTAAAATGGGCCAGTCCGGCTCCTCAGTCTGAGCTCAGTTCGATCGTCACATGTCTCACCAAAATCCCCTACCCTGTCCTGCGGAGGCTTCTCTGCCAGGGCAATGCATTCACTTAGAACCTACAGCGCTCTCTGCCTCTCTCCCTCTTGCAAACAACAGCTTCTGACGCCAGCCTCTGCTGGCTTTACAAGGGCATATTCAAACTCCTCCATGGAAGTTGAAGGCAGCTCGTCTAGCAGGTAAGGAGTCACACGATCAACAAATCTAGCTGGATTCTCCTGACAAAGTCGATCTGCCAGAGGATTGCAAACAGATGCAGACCGACCTGCTCAAACCGGCACAGCTCGACACTTGTCTTCAAAGAGTCGTCGAAGGGGGAAAAGGCTGCGCTGACCCTGAAATTGCGGCCCGCACTGGAGACAAGCCCCACTGGACTTCCAACGATTGCAACCACCGGCAAGAAGTCAATAGCGAGTTGCGCCTCACAGTCTCAGGCAAACAGTGCGAACAGAGCTTTTATGCCAAACAAGCGTGGCTTGCACGATGGCCGTATCTGCAAAACCAGTGGGCATTTGAAAGATCTTTTGTCCGTGTCCCAGGCATTGACAGGAAAGCAAGTGCATGTAGTCGATCTACAACTTGAAGCAATCCGATGGCTCGCAAATTCTGAGCTCACGGTGGGAGCAGCAAGCATGCCGCGACAAGCATCAAGACGGGATCTGGCTGATAAGGTCTGATAAGTTTAATTTACTCCAAGAGGCTTGGACAGCAAACACTGCTATGCGCACATGACGTGACAATTTTGATTAATGCGACATGTATGAAGGCGGGACGATGTCCGGCGCGAGCACAGTACAGGCTACTGCGCAAGCGAGCGAAAGCATGAATTGTGCTTTATCCTGCCGCCAACTGCGGCGTAGCACAGCGGCAAAGTCTCTGTAGATTCTGCCAACACTGCATTTCACATACAGTTCGAGGCGCAGGGCGAGCGACTGCTGGCCACTGGAGTATCCTACCAGCGCTCCTTGTAGAGCGCTTAATCAAGCGAAGCACCTGTGACAGTGAAGATTAAGTTGCTTCACTGTGCACCGTGTGGAAAATCAGCCGTATCACAAGAACAATGCAACTCAGCATGTCTTTGCTTTCATCGTTTCTATAATGAAGCTAAGCAAGCCAGGCATGCTGAAAAGCAAGCCGCTTGCTTGAGTTCTTAGAGCTGAATGGGGGGCAACAAAGGAATGAAGAAGACATAATGGTTGCCGGATGAGGCCCAAGCTAAACGAGGAGTCTTGGTACCTTCCTAGGTGAAAAGCATCGCCTGCAGGAGCCTATGCCCGCGCGCAGGCAGCCAACACATTAGCTGAGGACGTCCCACAAGGCTCTGTGAGCTCCTTTAAAAAAAGCTGGAATGGCCTCTGCTCTGTGAATCGGTAAATTCTCTGGAACAGGACGGGCATCCTCTCGAATGCCAAAATTACAGAGCCAAGCAAGGAGTTCTACAAGGCAAGTTTACCATGAGGCAGTGCTTTGTTTACTGCCTTTTGGGCGACGAAGGGTCTGCGAGCACTTCTGTTGTTTGCGCCTGCTAGTCAGGCGCTCATTGATTTCTACAGCTGCAGTGACAGACTTCAGCAGCTGCTCACACCTGCCGCTGCAAGGACAAGCTTCGCCGCAAAAACAAGCGGGAATTCTGCTTGCCAACGAAGTCTGGCCTGCGGCACACAGCGTCCACGTCTGCTTCCGTTGCATACTCGTCAACAGGCACCTGGCAATGTGGGTTGAAGCAACACGCAAACATTTGTTTCAGCGTTCATCCGGCCTTCATGCCTGCTGCTGGGGTATTGGAACCCATTGCAGGGCTTTTGGGCTTTGATGTTCGCTGAGGAGATTTTGCAGCTGCTGAGGGAGACTGCGGCACCTGAAGCTAGATCGTGGCAACAATATTCAGAATCGAAGCGACGCGCAGAGATAGCAGTCCAAGGAAGAAGCGTATGTGCCCAAGCTCCCTTCACTTCCAAGGCTCTCCTGCGTAAAGTTCCTGTCAACAACGCAAATCAGCTAATGCTCAACATGCTTCAAGAAGCTTACGAAGTCACGGTGTGGTGCCTGCGCAATGCTGATTGATCCCAAGACCACGCTGTTGAGTCTGATGTGGACCTTGCAAACTTGCAAACACTTGTGGAATCTTGTGACTCAAAACGGCATGTCTTGGGGCAAGCCACAGCTTGAGGCAAGACAACCCAAGGAACCCAAGGCCTGGTGGAGGAGGGTGTGCTGGGATCTTTGCGTTCCTGTTTGTTGTGTTGTTGGGTCAGTCTGCAGTTGTGTGCCTATAAGTCGCAGCTGACTGACGCCCTGTCCTTGCTTTTGTTCAGCCCCTCGGCTAGTGCCAGCCGTTCAGCCAACTGCATGGTGCATGCCTGATCGCATGATTGTCGACTCCAAGTTGAAACAATACGACCCAAATTAAGCCTCGAGAGCTTCAATTCGTTGATCCTTTTCAGCAAGACTCTGCTCTGCCTGTCCAGGCAGCGCCACAAAGAACATACAGGCCAAGCGAGAATGGTCAGGCAATCCCTGCCTGCTGTAATCGAGCGAGAAGACTTTCAGATCCCTCGTCGACTTTTTCATTCGGCAGCTCAGGTTTGGGAAGTGCTCGGCTTCTCATCTGCTCTTGCATACAAGACCAGCTGGGCAAAGGATTGTCCAGAGGAAAGAGCAAAGGGCTGGCAGGGCTTGTGGCCCACTTGCTTGCCGATCGCACGTTCGAGGACTGCGATGGCTGCTTGACCTTTGCAAACCACAGAATCCAATCTACATGATTTGGAAGCCTCTGATCATTTGAGATTCCGACTTCTAAGCCCTTCGAGCTCCAGTACCTTGCGTTGATCAGATTGCAAAAACTCACAGTCACACCTCGAACGCAACTGAGCGAGCAGACTGTGGAGGTGCCGACAGAAGCAGGGTGGCTCGGGTAGCCGCTGGAGCCTCTGGGTCTCTAGGTCTTAGACAGTGAATCTGAACGGATGCTCATGGCAGCAGGCCCACACAGCGAGCGGCCTTGAACGAAGATACTGGTTCCGAAGAGGTACAACGTGCCCGCCTAGAGGTGCCGGCTGCACCTAGCACGGTTCGTCGGGGCATCACTTGCCTGTTTCGGATCCCGAGCTCAGCAAACAAACTGGATCTGAAGACTGCCACTGGATCAGCTTCTCATCTTCAAAGCTGGTGTCAAAGTAAACGGGTAATAAATCCACTGCAGGATGCCGACTGAAGGCATCCTTCAACGGCATGGAAGCGGCCATGCAGCATGCTCGCAAAGATGAAGATGGTGTGGATACAACTGCATGAACGTTGGCTTGGAAAAGGAAACACCAAGTAGAATAAAGTAAGAAGCAAAGCAAAGAAACAAAGCTGAATCCTGAACCCCTGGGTGCGTTCTGCACCTCAAAGCCAGGTCCCCCAATTGCTCATACACTTGCGGATAATTTCCAATTATGTGCACCCTACACTCCCAACTACCCACAAATCCTGACCCCTGAACCTCATGTGCGATCCCGGTTCTGAGTTCACCAGCCCCCTCGCCCCCATGATACTCCTCGCACCCCGCCCTCATTCTTCAAAAGTGTCAACAACAATCACAGCGGTGGGGCCCCTCTCGGTCGCTATCCTCGAAACTCTCGTCGTTTTTGACGCCTCAAACATACTCATATTTGTCGTCACCTTTGGCCCCGCGTGCTTTCGTCGTATCTCAAAATCACCAACAATCACAGGGATCGTGGGATGCGGTCCTCGCAACGACAACTCTGGGTAAACCTTCTTGAAATCTTATATGAACTGTTATCAGCCCTCCAGAAACGCTTAAGAACCCTCTATAAACCATCCAATACTCCCAACAATGGGCTCCCATTTCGGTACGCCTTAATATTAGGTGCCGTAACATAATCTAGAACCAAGGGGGCCTTAAGTTTGACAACAACGCATATATAATTGAACTCCTGGCACCAAAGTGCACATCTATCTAGATCCCAATTTTTGCCACCCCTTTCCCCATTCCTATGTTCCTATGATTCCTATGTATACAGATGCTGTACTTGACTGCATTTGCAATCTTCCAAGATTTCGCAACGCTGTAACGTAGAGCATTTGCAGCCAATAAAAAGCTCCAAGTGCTGTCGATGACCCTTGTGACACTTAGGGTAACAGGTGCTCGAGAAAGCAGCGGTGGGATGATGGCCTTCATCGAACTCGAACCATGCTGGCGGCGGCGCCTTGGATTGAATTTGGTAATCTGGAAGGGACGGAGGCAAGTGGCCATAGGTTGCCGGCCCACTCGATGGGAGCCGTATCAGATGCACCCGCACTCATACTTATCACGCCTGGCGACAAATCCAAGTGATGACGTTGTTGCTTCAGATGCTCCAGAAAGCCAGTCTTGAGAGGCCTCCAGGCCACATCCATTGCCGGGAGTCCAAGCTGAAGCCAAACGGCACCGAATTGTCAGATGAGCATGAGATCACCAACTGAATGCAGATTGTAATCAGAAAATCCTGCGCCAAGATTACATTTTCTGGCATGGATTAAGAATTCCATCATCTCAAGACAAGGGCGGGCATCACAGCTTTGCGGTCCCCAGATGCCAGCAATAATCACTTTTGGATCCACGGCATTTGTCTCATGTCCGCGTAGTCTCTGCGAGCGCCTCCAAGTTGAAGTCACAGATAGAGGAAGCTCTACGTTTTGACTCGGCAGCAGGTTGCCTGCTGGACATCTGCTGCTCGGTGGAACTTGAGCTGCACGTGCCCAGGCTGTCTGAGCACATGAAACTGCATGTCAGTCAAGCCTTTGTAATTTATACTTTGCAACCTATGACAAGCAACAGCTGAGGCATGGGCGAAACACTTTCCGTGGGGTCCTCTCTCTGCAGCCAGGCATGATTCCGAGCTGCACTAGACGTCAACCGCTCCTTGCAGGCAAGTCGTCTACTGGCAGTCAAGCCCCAAAGTCTCAGAATGTCTCAGAGCCCTCAGTCCTCAGCCTCTACTCTCAGCGAATCCGTTACGAACGCTGCCGACTCCTCCAGTCCAATCGACTCCCAAATGGTTCATGCATGGAGACATCCTGGCTGCACATGTCGGGCCTTGCTCAACGGCTCCCACGATGGCGGATCAAACTCCAGCGGGGCTCTGACATTGGAGGGAGGATAGAACGGCTCCTGGTCTTCAGGAAAACGCAACATAGTTACATAGTTGCAACTGATGGCTTTTGCTTGCAAAATCTTGGAAATCATCATACGCGAGGCACGTATCCAGCAATGAGCGTGAAAATGATCACCTGGGCTGCGGGTCACGACAGTTACATTGTCTAGGCAATCCGAAGGCTGCGCACATCGCATGCCAAGCTCTGGGCTCCAAGGGCAAACATGTCCACCTGCCTGCCGTAGTCCTGCCGCTCGACATCACTCGACTACGCACCATATCGCCAGATATCCCCAGCATGACAGCACACAGCGCACCTGTTCAGCCAGAATCTCCGGTGCCATATAGCCATGAGAGCCCTGGAGTCCTGTCCATGCTCTGCCATGCTCATGTCCAACTTGCATGCGCACTTTGCAGGCAGCTGAGGCTCGGGACCAGTGAATCGACAGAGGAAGGGCGCCTACGCATGGTGGCTGAGACTTCACGTTGCCCGCTACTCAGCCTAAGGCCTAAGACTGCCTTCCGCGGGCACTCCCGTGCAAGGCCAAAGTCACCAAGCTGCACAACAAGCCTCGATGCAAAAAAAGAAATTTACTTCTGATGGCCAGCCCACGAATGAGATCCTGACCCTGACCCTGCCGGGACCAGAAAGATGTTGCGCGGCTTTACATCACCATGCAATATGTACAGATCCTGGCTGCAAGCAGTGCCTCACCCTACGCGTACCACCCTGAGAGAAAGCTGTGCTGGCTCCTCGTGAAGGTACCGAAGGCCTGCAATGGATGCAGAGCACTTGCAGATGCCAGCACAAGCCACGGCCCGGAACCTTCCAGAAGCTGTCCAGAAAGCCTCACGGCCTGCACAGCATCACTCGAAGCTGGTTGACGTGAAGGCAAGGTGGGGCCTGAAACTCGGACAGCATGCCCCGCGGACCCATGGCCTGAGTTGACAAGCTGAGTGAAACTCTATAGAATGCCTTGAATGACGCGCTGAGGGTGCTACTGCGTGGAGATCGCCTCCAGCTGCAAACGGCATGACCAGCAGAACCTGATACCAACACACAACACTGATCCAGAGGGGAGCCATCCTGTGGGACTGCCTCTGATGGAGTCTCGGCAGCGTAGAGCAGCGGCCTTAGTGCCAAGGTGGGCATTCAAATCGATGTAACGAAGAACAAGTTCCTGGCTGCTTTGCGAATGAAAGAACAAATGAGCAAAATGGGGTCGATGAGTTACCACAACGTGTCCGTCGGTGCTTGGAGAAGCATGGCATAAGTCTGGCCACTTCTAGGTTTCTGGTGTGGCAATGGACCACCATGCAAACTCAAACAAAACTTGGACACTTCAGCAAGCCCCGGCCACTTGGCCTCGTCTCGACAACTTGCTATTGGCATGTTGTTTTCCTCTAGCTGGTGGCTGGCATCAGATTCTCGATCAGATTACAGCAGGCGGAGCATCTGTACAGTACTGCATCGTGGGTGGGTGCTTGTTGGCCCGATGCCTGCTACTTGCTGGTTGCAAGTTCCGCTTTCCGTGAATAAGTCATTTTGTCCAGTGGACGGGCAACTCGGGACATTTGCAAAAGGAAGAATTTCGCGCTTCATGAAAATGTCAGTGGCAGTAAGACAGCGGGCCCGTCGAAACACTTCAGGATAGAGTGCTCTGAGAATGAATGCAGGGGACTCGGAATAGATGCTGATATTGCTGTTTCTTCCACAATTACTGTTACTATGACTATGCCTTTTGCTAGTACCAGTACTGGCAATAGTAATGGGAAAAGCAAAAGCAACAAAAAAAAGCGTACATGTACCAGACGGTAGGGTTTAACGTTCATGGTTCATCGTTAATGGTTCGGGATTTAGGGATGAAAGGTTTGAGTTTGAGACCTTGGTATTTAGGGTGGGTTGTTCGAGGTACAGGGTTCGAGGTTTTTGGTTTTGGCGTGTAGGGTCAGATTGGTTCATTAGGATGTAAGCTGTAGAGTGTGAGAGAACGTTTGAGGCCACAAGCAGTCCAAATGCAGAAGTCACAAGCAACAGCAAGAAATGGGCACAAGCACCGATGTCTTTCAGAAACAGATGCATCTGTTCAAAGGTCGGATCCATCTTACACATGTCGCTTAGAAGAATCGTCAGCAGTCCTTGTATGCAGGTCTTAAGGTAATGACACCGTGTTGTCATGTGCCAGCTGGCGCTGTATCTGAATCTCCTGCCAGAAGGGCAACAGGGGCTGTGCCGAAGGCCATTTAGCAGAAACAATCCTCCTTCATCGTGGCCACCTCTTCTGGATCCTCATCAAGCCTAGCGGCCTCATGTGGCACATATGCAGATGTACGCTTCCCTCCACATGCTAAGTCCTGCTAAACATGCTTGCGCGGAGAATTGTTGCACGCAGTTTTATCATTTTGCGCTTCGTGTCTCCGAAAACTGATGTGGCACCTGCGCTTCGGAAAAAAACAAAGCGACCAGGCAACACGACCCTTGCGGGATCAACACTAGCTGCTCACGACTCACGCAAGCTACACTTGCGGAGGCCTACTTTGATGTACAGTATGTAAGATGTTCTATAAAGCCATTGCATCCAGCAGTGGTACGTCACAAACTTCAGCCATGTGCTCTGCATATTGCCGAAGCTTCTCTGGCCACTTCACACCCTTCACGATAGTCAGCCTGCGCAGAGTGGGAAACAAAACGATGTCATCGTAGGAGTAACCACCTTCGTTGACGGAGGATGCAGAGCTCAGCATTTCGCTGAGCTCCGGCAGTTTCGCGTTGAACCTCAGTTCAAGAAGGTTAAACAGCAAAAGTTTGCATGCCAAGCAGCACACTGCGGCCACTACTGCATTTGGCCGGAGCGCTCTTCCAGCAGGTCCTCACTTGACGCCAGGGCTTCTTCGTAGGTCGTGCCAGAAAGTTGATGGTTCTTGACCCAAGTTGCCCTCGCTGCTTTGGTGGAGAACTCGGGGTACAAGGCCATGGCATCTCTAGGTCGTGTGATCTTGCGCAAGAGATCCTTGTTGTCACTAAGCCACTTGCTGATATCTTCACGGCCGGAGGCTTTTGCAAGAATCGGCGAGTCATCCAGAGCGTCGACCTTTGCAACGATGTCCAGGGACTCGCCCATGGCTTCACCATCCATCTCCATAATTGGCAGCACCTTCTTTCCAATCATTTTGGTAGGTGTCACAACATCATCATTCATCAAAAAGTCGAGCTTGAAAGGTGTCTTCTTCAAACCAAATATCATCCGGGCACGGACACAGAACGGGCAGTGGTCGTAGACATAAAGAGTAGGCACTGATTGCTCAAGCTCTTCAGCAGTCGCAGACCGGCCCCACTCGCCGGTTGCTCGCATGGCCACGGCTGGCACCCAAGTTGATGAATGCCTGTCCCTCGCGAGGGGCAGAGCAATCAAGAGGAAGCCTGCCAGGCACGTGCGTGAGGCACGCGAAGCACGCGAGACAAGCCTAGCCATGTCTTCTTTGCATGCGGACCTGCAGCCGAAAGCTGCGGAGCACAGGATGGCTTGATGCAAAATTGCCCGGCAGCAAGATTACGACGTTTGCTTTGTGCAGCGCGGCCTTGACAACTACACGCTGATCTCGGTCCATGTTATGGCCCAAGAGAACCAGGTTGCAGGCATCGCCCTAGCAAGGCAAGGGGGAAGTAGATTATGGCAGTGCAACTCCGGCCCATCTGCGTGCCCAACGCCACCGTGCCGGCCATCATGAAGCACACGAAGAGCGCCCTGACACTAAAGTGCAACATACTAGAACAAGCAAGACCCGGATCGATTGCACCAGGTACTGCACCTTCAAGTTGAAGTTGCCGCTCAGCGAAAAAGATGGTGCGCATTCACACCACGGACAGACCTCAAGTGCTGCATGTTCTGCCTTCCAAAGAGCATGTCTGAGAATGATCACTTTAAACTTGAGATCCCAGCCCTTGCGCACAGCGACAGAGCTTTAGTGCAGGATCGGCACACGACCTGCAGAGCAATCCACCACACTTGAAGGCAGCAACCTCAAAGAAACAGGCCGAGCTCCTCCAGCCTCCTCCAATCCCCTTCCAACCCCTTGTCAGACAACCGAGACCGTGTTAGCTACTCCAACAGGCCAGGCCAAACTGCAGTCGATTGCCCCCGGACAGCTGTTGGGAAAGCTGCAGTTGCCGTGAACTCCCGGCAAAAAACAACTCAGCTTAAGTCTCCTGATTCCCGGACAATGGCTGGAAAAAAGAGCAAAAATTGTGTTCTCCCTGAAAGTCTGCACTGGCAACTAGTTGAATAAGCTACAGCTACACGCTGCTAGCAAGCATTCTGAAGCTGCTTGGACTGACATGCACACATGTAGGGGCCATGTCCAGGATGGGCCTCTGCCTTTTGTACAGACCTTTCTGCGTTCACTTCGCGAGAAGAGCCATCCGATGCAGCCTGCATAGTGCGTAGATCCATAGCTGTGTCTCCTTCCCTGTAAGCTTCAGCTTACAGCTCTCAGTCCGGCCTTGAAAGAAGCAGGAGTCCTCTGTGCTGATGGCATTTGTGGCCGGTGTTCGCCCTGCGCTCGCAGCTCTGGTCAACAAGCTCGGCTGAGCTCAATCTGAGACACAGCAACAAGATTTGACTGAGTGGATTTGTTCTCGTGCAGCTGCGCTTTGCAACATTGAAGATCGCAACAGGAGCTGAGGTGCAGGCGGGGGAAGATACTGCCATCGCAACAGCATGCTCAAGCTTTTCCCTCGCGTAGGTGAAGATCCTACACTGGTTTGGATGTCTTCAACTCCCTTCTTGTCTGTGTGAGGAGAAGCATCCCATGCAGCCCAAGCTCGTGTTGACCTTCGCCCTTGATGGATCGAATTTGACCACTCAAGTTATTTCTTGTATCCTGCTGTGTGATTTTTGAGCTGAATTCTTGTGCGGCAATACATGCTGAACAGTTGACTTCAAGCCAGGAGCAGCTCTGAAAATCATGCGATGCCTTGCGAGTTCGCGGTATAGCCTGCAAATTGAGCAGGGAGCGACCAGAAGTATGACATGAGCATTCGGAACCGCAAAAGCCCAGTACTACAGAACAGCCTGGTAAGACAAGCTCGTGGATGACTTGCAAAGCCATTGCGCCACCTGTGTCAAACCATGCTCCCACCGTACCGAGAAGGTGGAGCTAACAGGGCTGCGGGCGCTCCCGAGCCGCGGTGCAGAGGCAGCCTGAGAAGGTGAAGTTGCGAAGTGCTCTGAAGTGCTCTGCATGGCTTCTGAGGTGCTCTAAAGGCACTCCCACGCCTCAGAGCTCTCGCCCAGCCGTGCAGCGACGTTGCGCACAATGCCCAGCGCCTCCTCCTGGCACGCAATAGACATGAGCAGCAGAACAGCAGAAGCCTGGCACCCCAAGGAGAAGGAAAGGATCATCAAAGCAGGACAGCCTGCGGTGCAGCGCGCCTCGCTGGGTTTGTACCGAGCCCACGGGCCACGGCAGAAGAGGTACTCCATCATCAGCGACTCCCGCACACAACTGATAAGCTCCTGCTACGGCAACACGTCACCCCTGCATTTACCCTTGATTTCCGGTATGCAGCTCCTCAGAAGGCGCAATCTCGATCGCAGGCGGCGCCTCAGCAAGCGAAGAAGCCGTGCTACTCCGCACACGAGAAATCCCACCGTTCTTCTCCGCCTCCCCCTGTCCTGGCAAGTTCTTTCGAAAAACATACTCCGAGTAGATTAATGTGCTGTTTCAGGCGTGGTTCCTAAAGCCTTCGGCAAAGCGGCTACCTGTTCCACATATGGGGGATCGTCAAAATTATGGTCCCTTTTTGGGTCCCCTAAATTAGGCCCCGTATTAGGCCCCGTATTATAACAGGGACCCAAAAAGGGACCACAATTTTGACAATCCTCCATATGGACGTAGCACTGGTCAAAACAACTTGGGGAAGGCATTCTGATCTTGCGTTGTTTTCCAGCACAGACTGCTTTTGGAAGGCTTTCCAGAAAGCGTTCCATCACCAATTCTCTTGCAAACATCGTTCTGGAGAGGGCCTCGGGTCCAGATTGCTGAACATGTATTGAAGCAATCCAAGTCTCGAAAACCATTTTAAGGGGATGCGCAAGCACTGGAAGCATATCGTCGACGATTGCTGAATATGCGGCGCGTCCAAAGCCCGGCCCGGTGCTGACGTGCAAAATTTGTGGGGATGAAACTGTTGAAGGCTACAATCTTGCTCTCGACGGCCCTCCTCTGTAAACAGCTCGGGGAGGGAGGGCTTCGGGTTTTGGAGTGGTATAGGCTTTTAGGGTTTTGGGCTTGTCGCTGTTTAGGGTTTGGGCTTGTTTGGGTTTAGGGTGTGGGGAGGGTTTCGGGAGGATTTAGGGTTTGGGGTGCTGGGGTGGTTTAGGCCTTGCTTTTTTTCTGGGTTGAGGACTTGTATTGGCTTGTAGTTGTTTAGTGTTTGAAGTTGCTTGAAATTTTGTAGGGTTGTTGACGTTTGGATTGTCTGCGGTTTAGGGTGTTTTGGTGTTCTGGGCTCATGTATGTATGAAGGGAAGCTGTTCGTGGATCCCCGCGAGTCGATTTGAGCTGCAAAGGAATCCGGCGTGTAATTTCCTATAATCCAGGTCGGGCTCTGGCGTGCGATCCAATTCGCACGCTCCACTATGCTCCGCAATCCTTTTTTTTTTATGCTCCCTGATCCAATTCGTGCCCCAGCGATCCGAAATATCGCGATCGTGTTCGCCTCACCCGCGATCCAAGCCGTGCGATCAAATTTGTGTCAAGTCCAACACATGAAAGATCCACACCACAACTAGATTCCATCCGGACTGAAAGAACGTGATTCTGAAAGCATCCATTTTGTAGATTCCTCG